>CAKNXH010056182.1:54945-83608 GCA_932178445.1 Andricus quercusramuli
CTTGCCTCCGGATAGCGCTTCCAAAATCGACAGGAATTTCATCAAGGGGTCTGGAAGGTCGTTGGTGTAAACAGAGAAAAGAGGCGGACTAAGAACAGCACCTTGTGGGATCCCTTTACATAGGGGTCGGATGGGTGACGATCGAGAGGTTAAGGTGTTCGATATTTCCACTCGCTGGCTTCTATCCGAGAGAAAGCCACTAAACCAAGACATTTCTTTCCCAGAAATTTCCTCAGATTTTAGTTTGGCTAGAAGAAGTTGGTGATCGAGGGTTTCGAACGCCCGAGTTAGATCGAGTAGGGCTAAAATAGGGATTTCCGAACAGTCCAGTGACCGGCCTATCTCGTCTGATACATGGAGCAAGGTTGTAGCTGCCGAGAAACCTTTCCTGAAACCAGACTGGTGATTTGAGAGGATCCCATTATTGCTTATGTATGGCGACAGCTGCTGAAAATTCGTAAAATTGCAACATTACATTCTCTTGAAACATCCAAGTGAAATATCACATGATATTAAAAACGTTCAGGGACGCGTCCCCATGCTTGTTGCCCGAAAAACGGTCCAAAAACCTCAATGCGCAGCTATGCGCAAAATTTTATTCTTGATTCCATAAACTGGCACTATACATTACAAGATCTGATGGATCCGCAAGCAGGATCACGTGAGGCAATTTGCCTCTTCCCTACATGTTTGCGTTAATTGGTTCATTTTTATCTTGCATTTTCACCAAAATCGTTAATTTTTTTTGTATAGTAATAGTATGACTATTATTCTAGTGATTTTTATTCAAATAGTACTTGCCACTAGCAGATGAATCCATTTTTTAGAATTCAAATATCTTGATTCTATGATTTTCTGTAACCTCGGAAACACAAAACCAGTTTTAGCACTACGAAACTGCCAGGTGTTCACGGAACGAAGGCCACTTCCGAACTGCCATAGAGAGACAGGTAATAGGGAGATATACCTCTAAGCTACAGATTCTGAAACCTTGATCCTTCCTCTACAAAACCTATCTATTCAAATTTTCAAAATCGAAAATTATTTTTTTGTATTTTGGCCAGCTTTTCGGGATTTGGTCCCACTGTGGTGCGTCAGGGTGTGCTTGCCGAATTAGCTGACTTAGCACAATTGATAATTTGAACTATTGTTATACGTGGCGATGGCGTGTGTGACCTACCCCCCCCCCCCCCTCACATTGAACTAAGTGGCAGTTGAGTGCCAGCCCCGGCTGTGACCAGTCGGTCCACGACTTCCCACTCGCCAAAATTAG
Organism: Andricus quercusramuli; assembly: GCA_932178445.1. Lineage (NCBI taxonomy): Eukaryota > Metazoa > Arthropoda > Insecta > Hymenoptera > Cynipidae > Andricus > Andricus quercusramuli. The sequence continues at coordinate 56,219 of CAKNXH010056182.1, forward strand.
GTAGCCTATTGTTTTCATACGACAGCTGGACCGTATCAAGTCCGAACAAGAAATCTTACAAGTTAATATTAATTGGATTTACACTACTCACTGATGGTATTGGAACTTCAACAGGGTGACCTATTATTGATTAGAGAAACAAAATAATAACTCTAATTCCTAGCTCCTGCGAAGAGTCCAAGTACAAAATTTCGCAATAATAGGATGTTTATTCTGGTTTTTCTCATGTGATAATTCAAAATTCACCTTTCAAATTTAGAACGCCAATTCTATCTGTTATCATACTTCGTAAATAATGTTAGTTTTACCTACTATTTACTTAATAAATTTAGTTCGATTGAAAGTATGCTCATGGTCAGTCTACATAATTTATAATTAAGTATTCCAAAGAGGCCATGTAACGCCATATAACGCCAGGAACGATATTATCTATTGATCGTTCTTTTGACGACGTACTGGCATTCGGAACATAACTACATTTATTTTTAATCTCACGTATAAGTAATAAATATAATACCTGCACACATTTTCACAAACTTGTGCAAGTCAAGATTTTTACGAGTTTTTACACCACCTAACTAAAATTCGCAAATTCAGAATCTCATGCGAAGGCACTTTCGTTCAAAACAACAAAACTGCACTGAAGCAAAGAGAATAAACACTTACCTCAAAATTTGTTATTCTGAGAAATATATAATCAGTTATAAAAAATGAAGTTGCAGATGATTCGGTTTCACATACACGCATTGCTCAATACGATTTTATGTTTATTAACTACTTTTATAATATCTTTTTCCGTAGCAGTATTTAATTGAACATAAGGTTTCAGGAGAAGATATACTGGGTAATTTGAAAATTAATGAAGCCCTGTGATCTATAATACACTGACTCTCCTGATGTAATTACCAGTTTCTTGTTACGTTTTGATCCGACTTCGGATCACAAACAAATATATATTGTAGGTTTCAATTTCTACATTCTCATCAGAGACGGTATTAGTTTTTCCCCCCTCGTTTTTGTCAAATGTCTACGTTTTGAGACCCCCTAAACCCGAAAAACCGGAAAACGGATTTAACTGGCCTTTGGTACACTTTTCACAGCCCTGATTGTAAAACGAACGTCAAGTTCGTTAGCCATCCATTTTGGATAAAAATAAGTATTTAAAAGTCTTGACAAATCGGAAATTGAAATTGCGATTGCACAAAAAATAGTGAAAAATCAAAAATTTCATTTTGCGTTCGAACTATACAAGATATGTACGGAAAAACACGAATTGACTAAAATTGTGCATTCAAAAAAGATCTATAAATTTGTTACTTTTCAATTTTTGATAGAATGCGTAGTTTTTATTTGAATTTGTGAAAAACAGCATTAAAAATAAAAAAATGTAGTTCTTGGACAAACGACACGAGCTACGGAAAAAATAATTTTTATTATTTTTTGATAGGAGGATAACAAATTTAATGATTGAATAAACGACAAAAACTATGACAATAATGAATAGACAAAAGTTGCTCATCCTGAAAAAAAACTATAAATTTGTTATTACAAATTTGTTGATACGACGCAGTTTTCATTTTAATCGTAAGAGACAAGATTAGAAAAAACAATTAAACTTTTGGAAAAACGACACAGGGAGCGTGAAAAATTGAACGACAAAAGTTGTGTACCCAAAAAAAATCTACAGTTTTTTGATAAACCCTTGTTATAAAAATATATTTAAAATGAAAAATTACCTTTTTGAAAGAAGGACACAAGCTACAATAACCCCTTATGAAAAATAAGTATTGGTCAGTATTGGATCCAGTACTTTTTTCGCGAAAAAGTATTGGATTTCCAATACTTATTCGCGAAAAAAGTATTAGATCCAATACTTTCCAATAGTTCTTTTTCATGAGAGACATTTTATTTAACAACGTTTTTCGCCTAGATTACATCCACACATTTTTCTTGCACCACTTTGCGCTAATATGCGTATTTTTAGTTTGCATCGTAAAAAATAACATTGAAAATAAACAAGTTAAATTTTTGGAAAAACGACACAAAATGTAATAATAATAAAAGACAATGAAAATGTGTATGTTTCAATGCCAATTCATATTATGAATTGTAATAATGTAAATTTATTGAAATGGTACATTTTTCAGGGTGACTGAGAATGAAATATAATGCAAAATACGAAACAAATATGAAAGTAATCATGATGAATAAAATGTGTACTTTATGTTGCGATATCTAAATAAGCAATCGCAGGCCGATGCATATGAATAAAAATAATATACATTTGATATAAAAGTGTTGAAAATAATGTAGAAAAGTACACATATTGGATAAAATCGAATGCGAAGCAAGAGTAACGTGATGAGAATTCGTTGGAGCTGAAGGAGCTTTAACAAAAGAGAATTCACAATCACCAAATTACAGTCGTCGATTCTTTGACCTTTATTTTAAAAATCCTGTGCACAAATGTGGGGAAATATAATGACCGAGTGCAGTGGGCAGATTTTTAAAAGTAAATTAATGCTGGGAAAAATGGTGGTTTAAACGTGGTCTAAACATACTACATTAAAATTCGCTGGGATACGATGACTGGTGCCTAATGGAGTTTCACTGGCTAATTCTCTGGGCAACACAAACACCGCGCCGGTTTCCATGTTCATGCCCACCCGTTGTCCAGATTGATTATACATTCCACGAAGACTTGTATTAGTTCCCATTATTGCAATGACATCACCAGTAGATGTTATTATTACGCTTTGTTCTCGTGTTGGCATGCGTACAGAGGTACTACGTCCTGCTCGCAAATAAATTGGTGTATTGGGAGGAAAAGTATATATTCGAATTTCGAATCGCCGTTGAGGATTGATATGAGGAATAAGTCGTATATGTCTGAGATGAGCAAGTTCATAACCAAATATGAGTGAAGAACTACGCCTAGCAGGAGGAGATCTAGACCTGGAACGAAGCTGAGGCTCTGCAGGAGCAAGAGTTGCAGGATAATTATCTCTGTCAGGCGAAGAAGAAGATCGGAAACGAGAAACGCCAGGAATAGGAGCGCCATTAGGTAAGCAGTCAAACTGTAAACTCAAGTCTGAAAACATAAATAAATAATGTAATATTTTTTTTCAAGTAGACAATAGTAGATAGATAGATAAACGTTTATTTTTCAGCCTGATGGCCTTAAAAAATTGACTTTCTCACACGTCCATTTTTACAGAATTTTCTTAAAACTAACCCTTAAAAACTAACATCCATCCATTCCTTATCTCTAAGCTGCACGCTCTTATCGCCTTGCCTTCCTCGCTTCGCCTCGCTCGCATGTCCCTACTTTTTCGCATTGGCTCGCTTGCCAACCTCTGTTTTCGCAGCTGATACCTATTACTTATCTACTATTTACAATATTTACATCTTACTTATATCTACTCTCTCTCATATTTACAATCTTTCCTTCTCCACTCCTCTTCCTCCTTCCCTCTCTTCATCTCCATCTAACCCAACACTCCCTTCACCCATGCTACTGTCCTTTTTTCCCCCTTTTTATGCAACAATGCCTCCATGCTTATCTCACTTCTTTCCACCTCCACGCACTCCTCCAACCAGTGCTGCACTCTTGCATCCTCACTTCATCCATCTGCAGTCCATTCATTCTAAAGTATCTTTCCCTCTCAGCCTCCATCTTCCCACCCGCTCGCCTGTTCTCCTTCTCCCACCAACACTCCCTAACCAGCCTACTTCCCCCCTCTTCCAAAAATTTCTCCTCATATTTACACGCCCGGCTCCCTGCTAAAATCCCTACACTCGTTCTCCCCGTCTCCCTCCTGACAATATAATTAGGCGTGTTCGTTGCCAACCCCAGGGTCCACTTTACATACCTCTCCTGCGTTCTATTTACCTCTTCACTTTCCTTAAACCCCCACACCTCTACCCCATACAATAGCACACTCATCACTAGTGAATCAAACAATTTCATTCTCCTCCCAAAATCATCTTCGAAAAACTTCTTTTCCAACCCCCACACCTGCCTCATCACCACATTTGCCCTCCTTACTCTCTCTTTTATGTGGCCATCCACTCCCCCATTCCTTCGAAACACGAAGCCCAGGTACACGACGTTCTCTCCCTCGCCTTCTCTCTTCCTTCGTTCCCACCGTACCGCTTTCTCCCTATCCCTGACGCGCCACTAGGCACCGAGCTACGTACTGTTGGCCGTCGTGGCACGTGGAAAATTTCCTCCCCGTCAACTTCACTACCAGTACTCTCACTGCCCACCTCCCGCCCTGCCACCGGTAACTGGTACCTGTCCATGCAGTAACCTGTGCAACCGCCAGATGTCTCTGCAGAATGCTGTCTCTATTGCCGCCAAATTTTCCCTGTATTTCCCTCTTTTCCTTTTTTTTTAATTCCTCACAGCCCTTGCTGACCCCCCTTCCTCTCCCTTCCTCCCCCCCCCCCCCCCCAATTTTCGAGCACCACCCTTGACCTTCGAAGGCCCAAGACTCCTGACCACAGATCCCCCCGATCCCTTGCTAACCTAACCTCTCTTTTTCAATTAACTTAAATCCCACCCCACACCTACGCTCAAGATCACTTTTTATCTCCCCAATTCACCCCACACAACCCTACTCACCTCCTCGACTTCCACCCTCACACTCCACTCTCACCTACCACACAAATTCCGTAAATTCTCTCACCACCTGACACTAACCACGTTCTCACTGTATCTTGTAAAGAAACCTCATTCTTTCTCCATGCGCAACCTTTTTGCATTTAAAAATTATTTAAATAATTTGAAAATTGTTACTAAAGTTGACTTAGCCAAATCCGGCAGTTACAATATATATTATATTATCATATTCACCAATAAAATTGAGTATCACCGCCGAGGATAAAACAAGAGTACGATGAAACCTCATCTTTTACAATTAGATGGATAACTGAATAATGTACTCATGAAGAACTTGATTAACAATGCAAATAATTTATGTTTTAGTGCTTCATCAAATTATAAAATACGTATATTATTTCGCGGATTAAATGAGTGAACGTTGTCTTTCTGAAATATTGACCTTTGATTATTATGATCAGTTTCAAGAAGAAAATTGAGTTGTAAATTCTTTTAACTGATATAATTTATAAAATTTTTGAGGTTTTAGGAAAATCCTTTGCTTGCATGGAAAATTGATAGGGTAGATTGTGATTGTTTGATCACCATCACAGTAATTCCCAATGATAGGGTTACCGTACGCACTGATTTTTCAGCAAATGTGCTGATTTCTTACACTTGGCACTGATCTACTGATTCTTCATGGAAGGCATTGATTTTCACCTGACACGGTGATTTTTTTTTTCATTTTTTTCACATATTTTCGTTTTTTTCATGCGTTTTTAAAATCTTTCTCCCGATAACAGAATGTCAAATACGAAGACTTTTTTTCCTGGTTTTCTTGGTTCTACATTTGTTTAAAAGTGACGAATATTATATATACTCGATTGTTCGACGGCCCTACCACACTGAAAAAACCAGTTCTCGTTAGATCACAGAAGTTAGGCAGTGTTGGGCGCGGTTAGTACTTGGATGGGTGAGCATTCTGGAATACTGCTAACTGCGTGCTGTTGGCGTGTCGTGCGTGTGGTGAGCCCACACTTGTAGTTATTTACTACAATAAACTATCCACCTAGAAACACTACCCGAATCGGGTAGTGTCACGCCTACCCCGAAAGGGAAATGGCTTAATGGTATAATGGTAATGATTGTGTCTTCGTTTGTAAACAAAAAAGTATGTGAAATGTAATTTTCATACAGAATCCGGCAGTTTGCATGAATATCGGATGAAAACCGAAATTTTTCAATTGTTGAAAGCTGTTAGTGATGCCAAGAAGTTTTAAGACACAAAAATGTGAAACCTTCCACGCTTGATGAAGTATACCAAAGTTGGCAGCGAACAATAAATGTCCAACACAGATACTGGAAACAAATGTGAGTAATTTATGTTTCAGTGCCGTATTAAATTATATAATGCATATACCCTATACATTTCATCTCCTGCATTAAAAGCTTGAAGGTTGCCTTTCTGAAATGCTAATATTTGATTATAGTCAATTTCAAGAATGAAAATTAAATACTAAATTCATTCAAATGATATTACTCGTAAAATGTTTTAGGATGAGGAGAATCATGTTCTTTCATGGAAAGTTGAAAAAAAAAATTATCTATTGAACCTACTCTTCACAGAGTCTAATGGCAGTCTAATACAGCGGAATTCGCCAATTCTCCTTTATTACTGCAAGAAAATGCGGAAAAATGCTGTTGAATGTTTTCCTATCTGCTGGAATGAGCATTACATGCATTGCAATCTGTTACTGTTATGAAAATTCCAAAGAATTTGAAAGAGATCATGAGAATGCGAAGCAATTCAAAAGAATTGAGAAGAATATATTTATAGAATTCAAATATCTCAGAAGTATTGAAAAAATTGAAATAAATTCAAAATACTTTAAAATAAATAATAAACTAAACCAGAAAGTATTTATTACTATACTTGTATACTGTTTTCCGATTAGGTATGTACTAAAACGAGGGCTCAACTAAAAAAAAGTGGTTCTTTTTTGACGACTAACGCCAGTGTAGTAGTTTATTCATCACGATAGTAAAAATCTGAATGAAAGATAAAATACGATTGTTCCTCGAAGATTTTAAAGAACTGTAAAATATCTCCATTACTTTTTAAAAGCTACTGGAAAAACTTAAACTCTATTTTTCGTTTTTTATTTTACGTCAAGGTTCAGATTAAATCGAAAATTCAAAAAGCCGGAGGTGAAGGAAAATTTTTTTTACCACACAAGAAAATGCTAGGAAGACATTTATTTTTCTGGTTCCTTTCGAAGGAATATCCTTAAAGGCATGTGACACAGTCAAATACCTACATTACCGACCTCACTTTTTCAATTTTCCGAATATTTTTTTAAATTTAAGAACGTTGTTTGTAAATAAGATATCGGGCTGAAACTTTGGAAAATTTATGAAAAGACAATAAACTACGTTTACGTACCTTATTCGAGGAGGAACTTCGCAAAAAATTATTTTCGAAAAAATTAAAACTTGGTGCATTTTTTGAACCTAAGAACTTTTTTTATAAGTAAAATATCGGTTTCAAACTTTAAGAAATGCAAGAGCTGACAGTAAAGTACGTTTATGTACATTATTTGAGTATGAAAGATGCAAGAAGAAAAATTCTAACTAAATGTCAACTCCGGTTCCGGTTCCCAGTTCGGTCGGTATTTGCGATGAGCACGACAATGCGAAGTCTGGCGGCTACTAATCGAGGCTCTATCAGCTGGCTCGTCTACATCTGAAATATGGGGTCCACGCTGTCCAAGATTGATGATGCCGTGTTCTTACAATAATATTTTTCAAAAGTTGTGTCCAGCATAAAAGTTGAGGGAAATATGTTGTTTCAATGTTGAATTATGTAAGCATTGGAATCGCTATTAGCCTCGTTTAGTGGCCGCCATACTTCGCATTTTTGTGCTCACCGTGAATACCAACCGAACTGGCAACCGCTGTTGACATTTAGTTGGAATTTGTCTTTTTGCATCTTTCATACTCAAATGATGTACATAAACGTACTTCACTGTCGGCTCTTGCATTTCTCGAAGTTTGAAGCCGATATTTCACTTACAAAGTTCTTCGGTTCAAAAAATGCACCCAGTTTTAATTTTTTCGGAAATAGTTTTTTGCGCAACTCCTCATCGAATAAAGTACGCAAACGCATTTTATTGTCTTCTCATACATTTTCCAAAGTTTCAGCCCGATATTTAATTTACAAAAAAAGTTCTTAGATTAAAAAAAAATTAGAAAATTGAAAAAGTGAGGTCGATAATGTAGGTATTTGACTGTGTCACATGCCCTAAGGGTTTTTTCAATCTATGAAAATATATCGTCTTTAGGGAAAATTACTGACTGAAATGACTAGTCGACTTGAATCGCAGAAATTTATCTGCATTTAGTGTTTAACTTATTGCGACATTTCCCAGTTGGACTGAGATTTCATAGATCAGTCGATGTCGTATGAGCTAACGTATGCTTTCCTTGAATCATCCGGATTGGAGTCGGGCACGGCGGGTTTCATTTTGGCATGTAAAGACGGTGTGATTCCCACTCTAGCATACCGTCGCCAAATTTGGAGCCAAGATATTCCCGATGATAGCTGCAGAGCGTGCCAAGAATACCCCAAGAAATCTAAGACACATACTATCTAGTTGCCCAACTCATGTGGGAACAACCTACATCCAAAGGCACAATGCGGCACGAAGTATATTTTATTACCATCTCTGTCACTCTTACGGAATGAGCCCAAACACTGCTCCGCTAAACGCACCTAGGAAAATAGAGTCAATTGTCGAAAATGAGAGGTGCCGTATATACTGGAACTCCATATTCTCGACAATTGTTCCTGTCGCGCACTCGGGGCCTGACATAGTTCTCCTTGACTTCGAGAAACGAAACATGTTCGTAATCGAATTTTCGGCACCAGCTGACAAAAACGTCACAGCCAAGGAGAAAGAAAAGAAAGAGAGATATAAAGATCTCATAAGCGAGTTGCGACGGTTATACCCGAAATATTCTGTTAAGCTATTCGTCTTAATCATCGGCGCTCTTGGAGGTGCCAAAGTTTCACTGATTAATAGCCTGGAAAGCATCCCTGTGTGTCAACAAAATGCTGAGACACTTGCGGAGAAAGTGTAGAAGGCGGTCGCCCTTGGGTCGCTTCGTGTCCTCAGGGTGCACGAGACTTTTTCCGGATCATCGTATCGAATTCGCCGCAGACTGTAACCACCTATTTCACGGTCGTGAGACGTGGTTTCAGCACTGAAGTCGCCAATAATTTGTCTGGACGAGTCTATTTCCAAAACATTATTATATTCTGCATATACAAGACAATTAACAGTGCTAGTCAATGGGTCCTCGAAACGCACCTTAATTCTGAGAATACCATATTTTACAAGATTCCAGTGAGAGTAACAATTTGCTGAGAGATCAGGTGTAAGATCAAAGGCGAACAGACAGTTTCCTGCAGGATAATTTTCTCGGTCAATATTATTGTCTGCATTTAGAAAATGGATACCAGTACCGCTAAATAATGTGTGATAAGCTTCGATATACAACTTTGTATCTCCAAATGATGGCTATAGTGGTTTGGAAGGTATTTAAGTTTGTATTGAATGCAGCATTGTCCACAAAACCAATTATTATGCTCTCTGGCATTTGACCAAGAGTAACATTATCAAGCGTTTCAGCATGAACGCCCGAGTGTAGAGTCAAAGCTTTTACCTCGTCACGTAGTATAGGGTATTTTGCAGTGCCATGAGATAGAGCTTTAGCATGAGTTAGTAGAATACCTGGACTATTTTTTGCTCGTCGTACAACGAGTGAGGCCTCTTCAATATTTATACTGCAGCCACTGGTGCTATCCACGATATAGAATGAATCTCTGCAGCGTACTAGACGAAGTCTCAATTCTACACCATTAATAAGAAATTTCTCTTGGTTGAAAACGTCACTGTGCAGATGTCCAATAAGATCAATAGATTTACCAGCACTTGAATATTTTCGATGGGATTTCAATTCCTCATTATTATCAAAACCATACATTTTTCCAGGCGTGTCATTATACCAAAGAGAGGTTGTCAGATGACTATTTTTAGCAGCAGGACCACAGATCAGCATATTTCCAATGCATGCCCGATAATCATAAGAATTACTGGGTGGCGATACTACTTTTTGATTGAAATAGGCATCCACTTGATTGAATGAGGAATGTAGTAGATTGTTTACAGGACCGGCTTTATCCAACTGTGCGGCATTTACAACAACCCTACGGCGGACGACAAACTTTATAGGCGAGTCGTCAGTGAGGGATGAAACAGGTTTACAGTGTACCCATTGAGAGCTTTCTATCGAGGTTTGTGTAGGACGTATCGAAAATAGATCAAACTCTGACTTTAAGCACTCACAAGAATGAGGATGTATAAACGACATTTCAAAAAATATTATATTCTTCTCGGATGCGTATTTTATACACTATTGATTTCCAAACATATCACCAATAGAATATTTCAGATTTTCACGCTTCACGCACTTGTTTGTAGTGTTTTTTTCTCTTTTATTCTTTGCAGCTTTCTTTCTGTTCACCGTACCGCGTTTCTTCATTTTTTCGGAGGTTTTCTTTTTTCTCTTATTAATAGGGTTTCGACTCAGGACTTTAAGTGCACCACGATTAGAAATCGACTGAACCAGTCGCATCTTCCTAATGTTCTTATGACCAGAACCGTTCATAATATTTTCCATTTTATCAATAGCACGCCGCTTCAAATTTTGACCAGATTCTCCAAAACGATTCTTGGATGAGTTTTCAAGTGGAATATTAGCATCAAAATCATTTATAACATTCATTCCAGCCCTGAGAGCTTCTTTTCCAACTACACGAGCTTCCCTAGTCAAGAAAGGGAAAACACGCCGAAATAGACCTCCAAAAAAACTTCCAATACCATTACCTTTTTCATATGGTGCACCAATATAAATCTGGGCAATTCCTTCCTTACTGCCCCCACCTACTTGTGAGGCTTAATATTCATCGTATTGTCTTTTTTTTCTGTCTCTATCTAGTCAATACGCTTAAAGTGAAGTGTAGCTATCAGCTTACCAAACCTAAATGGTTTTGACAAACCAGCGTGGTCTCTTATATCAATTTAAATTGTAGAAAATCTCGTGAGGAGGACTGGTATGTAGTTAAGTGATGGAAAATTACAGACTTGTGCTGTGCCAAAAGACTAATCTCTTTTATCTACAGAAACGTTACGTAAAAGTGGTGCTTTCACTTCACCAGTAATGCGAGGTATACAAATATCATTATTTTCAATTGGAAGTAGACTATGTGGTGCAAAACCATGAATACGTGATAATTTATCACTAACTACCAAAAAATGTTGATGATTCGTCAGACTTAATTTTGAACACTGTTTTTGTATGCGTACGTAACTGCTGTTCAATTTGTCATTTTTAAATTTGATATGTTGATTCAATTCTAGATGACTATTTAGATTATGTAAAAGGGAGTCAATATCGGTATAAAGGCCAGGTTCAGAGAAATTTACCAGGGATTTTTCCACATAAGAGGCTTTTCTTCATCTTCCAACTCTTCTTTAATGACAATAAGTTTTATTAAATCTTCTATCTTTTCTCTCATATTTTCATTATTTATTTGATCTTCTGCAACAGGTGCTTTATATTTGTGAAGAAGGTCAATACCATTCTCTATGGTTTTTCAATTTTTAATATTACCATCAAATTGTGGATTTGTATATCCATCAGTCCCAGCATTCATAAGGGAAATACTAGATTCAAATGAATTATCGTGTCTCACATAAAGAAATGTACAAGGAAGTTCTATTTCTGTGAGGGCTACTGCTCACTGTCCTTGCAACCGAATCTCATGTGGCAGTTTTGTCATAAAATTGGAAGTTCTTTTCTCGGGAAAATATTTCATACTACCATTGCTTGGTAAAATAAGGCAAAATTGATTAGCATTCATTTTTACAATGTTTTTAGATTTGAAGCTGGAATACACGAATAAAATTTGTCAGGATAACCTATCCACTTGACAAGAAACTGTTCTTTGTTTCCCTTGCCTTTAGTCTGTAATATTTTTTCAGTCTTGAATTTCTCCCCAGCTATATCTTTATTTTTTACACCTGTCAATTCTTGCTTAATTTCTGCTCCTACTAAATCTTTCAACTCATAAACAAAAGGTGATGCGATTCGATTTAGAACTCGCTTTACTAGGAATAGGTCTTCACTCCGTCCTGTCTCGTAACCTTTCTCAAAGACGCCCTTCTCGCGACTGATTCTAACATGGTCATCGACACTGTACTTAGGCCTTTTTGTAGACCTCCTTTCCTTACTGAATCGCGATTGAATATTTTCTTATGCTTTGGAAGCGTTGTATACAGTAACTTCAGCCGGTGCCATCTTGATACTGCTGTGCCTGGCATTATTGTAAGCATCTACAATTTGATGCAAGATATCAATATGTCGTCGATTAGTTTGATGCGTAAAGTAACGCAACATGCGTTCTTCATAAGTTCGATTACAGCGTTCTACTACGGCTGCTTTAACATTAGGGTCCCGTGTTGCTCGAAATTGTAATCCATTACCCGACAAAAATTTTTGAAATGTACCACCTACAAATTCTTTCCCTTTATTCGTTTGTAGGCAGATAGGTAAACGATTGTTGTCTATATGAAGAATATGCTCGAAACCATGTTTTACTTCTGAAGCAGATTTATTTCGAAGAGGCTCAACCCAGGCAAATTTACTTAAAACATCAATTAATACTAGTAGAAAAGCATAATTATTATTGTAGGTTGACAAGCTTTGTAGCTCAACTAAGCCAGCCTCCCGCACATTAACAATAGAGCTAATTGTGTCCTGTGAGTTTATCCACTCAAGCACTTTAGCGCTAGAAACTTTTCCTCACACGGCGCGAACTATTTTTTCAGCACCACTGTAGGAGGCAGGATGACATGGGTTGTAGTATATTTCTTCTAACAGTTTCATCATAAAACAAAAGACTGCCACTTCGTTACTAATCCTGATCCACGCTGACTGTGACCTTGATCTTTTCTAATTCTGCTACGACTCCTTGCACGAGTTCTTGCATTTAAAGTTTCTTGAAGTTCATTCGAATCATCAGCCTCGTCTGCACTTTCATCGTCTTTTATAAGGGGGTGAAATGCAGAGTTTCTTCTGCTACTGATGTCTCGTCCCAGCTGTTTATCTGTTTGAACTCTCCAGTAATCTCTATTTTTCACGAGTTCTCATGGTATACCAAGCTCTCGAAAGATATGAGCGAACTGATCTCTACCAGACGAAACGAATCTTTTTCTATGCCTTAATGCATCGTCAACGAAATCTGTAATATCTGAATCTTCAATATAATTTCAATCAATGAAAACTAAACCATTTTTATCCCATCTTATTCTGATGGTAATATTCGGTATTCTTAAATGCTTGAGCAATAAAATAATATTTGCCTGAAAAGATTTAGGCACTGATGCTGTAATGGCTTCTACAGGTAGAAATTTTCCATTGGATGATTGATTGTCTGTGACTTCATTTTGGTCTTTATTCTCAGTAGGACGATTTCTATCCTCATCAACAAAGAAGAGAAATTTTTGTAACACCTGACTATATATTTTTCACTTTTCACGCTCATCTATTAAAGAATGTGAAAATAAGAGACGACTCATTCCGGTATTAAGTCTACCAACATTATTACCAGGTGTTTGCGTAGTTAACCCGGAAATCGGGCGTGTAATTTAAAAATCACTAGTGCTTATAGTTGGTTGCTTCAAAGTTCGCATTTGGTGTTGCATTATATTCACCTGGTCACTTGGGATAAGTTCCATTTTTCTCGCATACTCCATATTTACTGATGAAATGGTTTTTATTTAGGCGCTCTGGCCAATTACAGGCATCGTAGAGAATACATATATAAGAACAACATAACCCGCAACTTCAGTTCCAGGTATAGTATGAATAGAATTTAATTTTTGACTAACCTACTCTTTCCTTTCCACCTTCTATTGCAATGTCCAATAAATGCCGCATTTTGATTTCTGCTGGAAAGCGTCAAAGTAGTACTTCTTTGTTGCTCGTCTCCGCTACATCCTCAATTATATTTTCCAAGCAAACGGCCGAAGTGCATTCATCAACGTAAGCCTCCAAGGCAGCACTTGTAGCTAGATGATATGTGACTGCATCAAGTGCAATCCTGGCATTGTTTATAATTGTTTAATAAGAAAAGAAAAAGTCGAGGACACGTAATGTTTCAGCGCCAACGACCTCGACACCAAAAAAGGTAAAAAAAAAAGCAAGAGTCCGTGTCAAAACGGAAGAAGAGGCAGATGTGAGCTAGAACCCAGGCGGTCCTTATCAAACCGAGCGAGGGACTTAGCTACGCGACGGTCCTCAAGGACCTTAAGAAGAAGGTGAAACCTGACGCCCTTGGCGTGAAAATCAAGGTGGTCAGGCAAACTCGACAAGGCGAGGTTCTAGCAGAACTGGGACCTGCATGAAATGGCAGAGCTGAACTGTCGGCTGCCATCAAGGAGGCGTTGGGGACGGGGTAGCGTATGTGAGCTTGTCCCACGCACCGTGGTCGAGATTCTGCACCTCGATACGATGACAGATGCAGAAGAAGTAGAGGAAGCCGTTCGAAAACATTTCGGCAAACCGGGTCATCAGGGTCAACCTCACGAAAAGACCCTTCAGAGGCAATCTGAAGGCTTTCGTGGAGCTGGCAGGAGATCTGGCTATCAGTTTGATGCGCATTGGACACCGCAAGGTGGGGTAGGAATCCTGCCGTGTGCACAAGAAGGCGGAGGCAATAAGTTGCTACCGCTGCCTAGGCTTCGGCCACATGTCAGTGAACTGCGAGGGTCCTTATAGGACCAAATCATGCTGGCGATGCGGCAAAGAGGGGCATAAAGCTGCGGTATGTGAAAGCACACCGCAGTGCTACCTGTGCGCCGCAAAGAAAGATGAGCCCCGGACAGACCATCGCCCGGGGACAAGGAGTTGCTTGGCGTTCAGGCAGGCAGCCTCGCTGAGGAAGCCTCTTGGACGTGCAAGCTAACATCGTAGCTGGGCAGGTCCGACAAGAAGCCCAGTTCACCGGAAGTAAACCAAGCTGGCAAAAAGATTGAAGGCCGAGGCACGGCCAAAAAAAGCACCCCCTGAACTAATGCGAAAGCGGTTCCGGGGGGATTCATGCCAAGGAGAAAGGTTGGTGGTTTTTAGTCGGCAGTTGGTAGCATCACTATAATGATCGAATTAAGATCTTTGTCTATATTTATTTATATTAAGATCATTGTAGTGATCATATCCATATCCCGACACTACCGAGAAGTGCGGACCGTTCTCGGTGTGTGTTAGCACATTTTCCACCTTCCCTCGAAAAAAAGTGGTTTGATCCACTGTCACACATTTTTTTTAAATTTGCTTCGAAATCGGATCAAACGCACTTCAATTACTTTTTTTATTGAGCAATTTTAATCCTCTTTTAAATTTGGGACACTTAGCTCAATTTTATTTTTGATCTCTCTTAATTCACTTCAAACTTGGGAATTATAGAATCACAATGAAACGGGTGCTTATCTAGGAACAGTGTTGCATAAGCAAAGGCAAGGTCTAGATTGATTTTCTGCGGAAACTGTGACTTTCTTGCAAAGAAAATAAGTCCATGCCCTCTCCTTTGTCTATGGTCACATCCCTCTAACACTCTCGAAAGGACCCTTGAACATCTATTAAGAAGAGTCCTCACGAGCTCATACAGTTTTCCAACATATATATCATATACAGAAAATATTTCCATGGATATATCGATGGGTTCTACGAATAATAGGCTATTGTTCCGTTACCGTTAAGAAAGCGACTGTCGTTCCATTACGGATAAGAATTAGTCTATCGTTCCCCTACGGGTAAGAATTAGTCTAACTTCATTTTTTAAGAAATTCAGTGAACAAGTAGAAGTGGTAAAAGAAAAAAAAAATCTTTAAAGATGTCTTGTTTTGAAAATTATAGGAGCCTTAATTACGTTACGAACAATAATACAAAACACAGGGGTTTTGAATTTGTAGGAAATGTTCCGACGAATAACAGGCTATCTTCTATACAATAGCATCTCAAATGTAAATTTCTCAAATAATACAGCCACACAAAAAAACTCTTTTCGGGCCTGGTGACCAGACCATGTTTATTATATGTTTTTGGGGTCACTGAATCCGAATCCGAGGTCCTAAAAAACCCCAGCACATCAGGGTTCTGACATAACCTCGAAAAACTTCATAAAAAATCTTTCTTCGGGTCTGGAGGTCCGGCCATGTTTACTATATGTTTTTGAGGTCGCTGAATCCGAATCTGAGGTCCAAAGGACCCCCGAACGTTAGGTTTCTGACATAACCTAAAAAAACCTCATGAAAAATATTTGTTTGGGTCTGGAGGTCAGGCCATATTTACTATATGTTTTTGGGGTAGCTGAATCCGAACACGAATTCCAAAAAACCCCAGCACGTCAGGGTTCTGACACAACCTCAAACAACCTCATAAAACATCTTTTTTCGGGTCTGGACGTCAGACCATGTTTACTATATGTTTTTGGGGTCGCTGAATTCGAATCTGTAGTCTCAAAAACTCCAGCACGTCCAGGTTTTGATTTTCAAAGAAACACCTGAAATTTATTCATCCGCCTTCACGGCAGGCGCACGCGAGCGTTCTACGATGCAGAGAGTCGGATCCTCAGGATTCGGATTCAGCGATCCTAAAAACATATAATAAACATGGTCTGACTTCGAGATCCGAAAAAAGATTCTTCATGAGGTTTTTTGAGGTTAACTTAGTCTGACCTTCAGACAAGAAAAAAGATTTTTATAGGGTTTTTTTGAGGTTATATCGGAACCCTGACGTGCTGGGGTTTTTCTGGGCCTCGGATTCGGATTCAGCGACCCCAAAAGCATATAGAAAAAATGGTCTGATCTCCAGACCCAAGAAAAGATTTTTTATGAGGTTTTTTGAGGTTATGTCAGAACCCTGACGTGCTGGAGTTTTTTCAGACCTCGGATTCGGATTCAGCGACCCCAAAAACATATAGTAAACATGGTCTGATCTTCAGACCCAGAACAAGTTTTTTATGAGGTTTTTTGAGGTTATGTCCGAACTCTAGCATACTGACGATAATTGCAAATAAATATTTTTAGTTTATTCACTTTATTACAATTTATTGTGAAAATATTGTATTATTTTCTAGTTGATACATATATACCTAAAAGTTCCTAAAACCCATTTTCCATAATGACATAAGTTATAGGTTATGTTTGGAATTTTATCTAGACAAGTTCGACATAAGAGAGAAAACTGTAATCAACAAGATAATGAATGAATATTTCTATTCATGAGCATCTTCAAAACAATATCTTTAATTTTTAATTAATTCATTCCTGAAAATATTACAAAAATGACGAACAAGACAGACTGACGAACAGAAAACTACACATTTTTTGTCATTGCTACGACCAAGAAGAGATTTATTTTCAATAATTAATTGAAATCATGGTATAAATATTATTACTTTCAAAATTTGTTTACTTATTTTCAGTTCATGATTTGATTTACGAATACAAAATTTTATTTATTTCTCCTGAAAACTTAGTTAAATGAATTTAGACTAGTTCTTATCCGTAGTGAAAAGATAGACTAATTCTTATTCGTAATGGAACGATAGGCGCTTTCTTAACGGTAACGAAACAATAGCCTAATATTCGTAGAACCCATCGATATTATGACAAAAATTCATAAAATAATTATCACATCATTTAAATGTCTTAACCATTTTTTCTTACCTTATATATCATAATTCTCAAGTAGTGAAGTTTTTGATTAGCTCTTAGTAAACTCGTATCCATTAGTAAAATTACCAACCGAATTACTTACTCGTAACTGATAATTAGTAAGAAAAAGTCTATACTGAAGTGAATTAGTAAGCATTTTTTTATTAATTCTTACTCAAAGTATATATTCAAAAAATGCATCACATATATGAAACTGTTTAAAACTCGATTTAACTATTTTTTCTCTCCCCTCCATCTAACTTCAAAATCCATCTCCTCCTACCCCTCTTACAATTGTCCTTAATTATGTGAATTTCTCCCCACTACCTGACTAATAACCTATCATAGTTCAAGAACACTATGTGAAGCGTGTCCAGAGACGTTTTCAACCTCACTACCTTATATCCATTCCTTTTGATACATAAGTTGCTTATATGGCTATCCGTTTATTAGTTCCTCTGCATCTGTATACACAATAAGTGCAATGTCTCAAAATATGATAAATCCGATAGACTCAGACATTGAAAATATTATTACCTTATAATCTATCAAAAATGATGGCGATAAAAATTCTTCTTCAAGCAATAAAAGAAGAAAAGTTCGCATGACAGAAGTTGTGTCTTCACGTAGGACAACTAACATCTTATCTTAACTACACTGTACGCTCTCAATAATTCCTGCAGTAAGAGGGTAATTATTGGATTAAAACAAGAGACTGTGAAGCGACTGTGGCGAACTGTGAAGCGACTGTGAAACGAGGAAACAAAAAGTGTATGTACATGATGTTGCAATGAAAAAAACCACTTTCATTGGTTTGAAGAATGTTATTTTATGTGCAGACGAGTATGTTGGTATGCTAGAAGCCTTGTGTGGATTAGTCAAAATTTGCGTGACTGAAATTGTAACATTACTGACTGATCGTTGCATTTCCGAAAAGTTACCTGAACTATCTGAGCAATTTATTCTTAACCTCAAGAACAAAGAGTTGTCGAAATTTAGCGATTATTATTTCGACAATGTATATCATGAAATTGGAGGCGTTTTATTAACGCACTTGACTTTCCGTGTACGTACGAATGTCCTAAAAAGAATTACATTCAACTAGAGGGTTAAGATAAATGTAAAAATGTAATAAAATAATTATCGCTTGATATTTTTCATCGTATAATAAATATGTATTTTTTAATCGTATGTCAACACGTGTCTGCTCGTTATCCTTCTCTCACTGAATATGTCGTAGCCTTAAGATAGTTAGTTATTTTTTGAAAGTATAACTTTGTAAGTAGCCAAAAAAAATTGTCCATGTTGTTCACAGTTAGGTCTTATCTAGTTTAAGTCTATGTAAGTCCCTGAAAAAGCATTTAAAAGTCCTTTTTGACTCACGTTACTTATTGGTTGTGTGTCAGAAGTAATTTTTTCTTATAGACGTATAAGAAAAAATTACTTCTGATTATATTATTATATTATTATTATATGATTATTTATATTATTATTATTATCGTCAACGGCGATACCACGCTGAAAACACCAGTTCCCGTTAGATCACTGAAGTTAAGCAGTGTTGGGCGCGGTTAGTACTTGCATGGGTGACCGTTCGGGGAATACTGCGTGTTGTTGACCCGTCGTGGGTGTGGTGGACCCACACTGATAGTATTTATCCACCTAGAAACACTATCCGAATCGGGTAGTGAGGCAATGAACTTTCGAGTTCGAAATGCTAATCAATTTTTTTTTTATATGATTATTGAAAACATTAAAAAATATTTTTGAATATTTCAGATGTGTTAAAAAAGAATCTAGAAGATTAAAAAAAAATTATTTTACAGGGTTTAAAAAAAATAATTAGGAAAAATTCGAGCCTTTTTAAAAGATATTGAGGACTTTTAGAAGTTTGGAAGAAATAAAAAATCCCTTAAAGCTAATTTTTCAAAATAAAAAATCCCTTAAAGCTAATTTTTCAAAATAAAAAATCCCTTAAAGCTAATTTTTCAAAATAAAAAATCCCTTAAAGCTAATTTTTCAAAATAAAAAATCCTGAGAATTTTTCCCATAAATCTTAAGAAATTCATTTTTTTGTCCTTTCAAATTTTTTAAATCTTCTAATATTTGCGAATTATTCCAATTTTTCGTGATTTTTGTTTAATTCTGCTAAATTTTAAAAATTGTCCTGATATCTTTCAGATTCTTCTTTGAAAATTTTAGAAATCTTTCAAAATGTCTTGAAATCTTCTCAAATCTTGTCTTAAAATTAATTTTTCATTATGAAAAATTATTTTAATTTTTCCTGGAAACCTGAAGAATTTTTTTCATTTTCTTGAAACCTTACTATTAAATATTAATAAAACATTTTGTAGTTTTACATTAATAAATCAATTAAATTGATCAATTAATTTTCACACGTTAAAGATTAAGAACAAAGTCAACATAATTTTCTTTTACTCCAAAATTAATCAAATTGTAATAGTTCATTATTATATTAATTACTAAATTCTTATATTAACTTTCATCCTTAGTATTCCTATTGTCAATTTAACTTGAAATCATTTATAAATGTTCTTTAAAAAGTTTTGAATGTTCTGAAATCATCAGAAAAACAGGAAATATTTAAGCAGTGAGTGCGTCACTCGTAAGTTATACGCGTTGTACGACTCCGCGCTTCGCAGTCATGGCTTGGATTCGTTCGGATTCGTCAAACTTTGTGGGACTCTGTACGAATTTGTAGGCCCACCGCTTCGCAACGCTGTAACCGTACAGCGTTCGGAGCTCCCGATTCCGAGAAAAGGATTACGGTTCGTCAATATCAGAATTCATCAAAATCATTAGGATTCGTACGAATTTGTTTACTTTGTTCGAACGATTTCATTTGAATCCTGAGTGAGACACCCCTCGATGTACACCATTAAGCCATTTCCCTTTCAGGGTAGCCGTGACACTACTTTTTTCTTGTAGTAAATAACTACAAGTGTGAGCTTACCACACCCACGACGCCAACAGCACGCAGTAGTATTCTGGAACGGTCACCCATCCAAGTACTAACCGCACCCAACACTGCTTATCTTCAGTGATCTAAGGAGAACTGGTGTTTCCAGTGTAGTATGGCCGGTACTACTAAGAAACAAAGCAAATGTAGTTTTCGAGGCGCTTTTATCCGTTCATACACATCCATGTCAATGACAGTCAAAGTCCGACTCTTTTCAATTTTTAACTGATAGCATGTAGGGGAAGTTGCCCATCTGTGGACATCACCCGGTTGTGGGCACGCTGGCATAACTTTAGACTGTGAACAGAAACATCAGATCTGGCGATTGTTATTTGTGCACCATGTGGGCACCATGATTTAATGCTGACACCGAAGTGAACAGACGCATTTATAAAGGGAATTCAATATATTTTGTGATTTTATATCGGTTTTATCAAAATGTTCGCACTAAAAAATATGCTGGTCATTTTTTGATAGCGACAGAAAAATATCAGGAAATATCTTGAATGCGTATAGGGCTACTCAACAATATAAATAATGTTCGTGATAATCAACTAAATTGTCATAAAGCCAATGAAGTGAACAAATTAAGGGGATGCTCATATAATACCTAATTTGATATATCACGTGATATTTCAACACATTATAATTTGACAAAAAATCACGTTTCGCATCAATGCTTGAAATTAAAACATAATTTTTATTAGCGTACATGTGAACAAACGACAGCTTCAATAATTTGCGTCTCGCTCTTATGTAGAGTTGTAATTATTTCGAATATCTTATTTTGAAATATTACATATCAGATTTCAAAAGGCTTGTTTCATTAGTTCGACTGAGGAATCTGACAAGTTGAAATTAGATGTATTTACACTACTGACGGATATTATCGAACCAGTAACTGATTGACTTATTGAAAATTAGCCTTGAATTTCGAAGGCTATAGCACCTTTCGGAATATGGATAAAAATATTCTTAAAAAATCGTTGCTAAGCTTATCAATTTGTGCGCTAAATGATCCCTGGATGGTGTAATTTGGCTTTACAAGTATTGAATTGTCACGTTAGAAAGACAAGACACGCTGACACGCATTGCTCAACCCCATTTTATGGCTATTAACTACTTTTATAATATCTCTTATTGTATTTAACTAAATGTGAAGCTTCGGAAAAAATATACTGGATAATTCAAAAATTCGTAAAGCCTTGAGAACCCTCATACACTGACTGTTTTAATGTAATTGCCAGTTTCTTGTTTTATTTCCATCCGAATTTGGATCACAAACAATTATATAAGGTGTATAACTTAATTTTTATCTTTTTTACGCAGAAAATATTTCATATGATAAGATATATAGATGTCAGATCAATCCTCGAAATATTATCCATTCTTGCTCATGACCTTGCGCTACCTATCGGGTAGCATAGGAACGCCGCGTGCTGGAGAACTTTCCAGCTCAAGTTTAAAATGGTTTGCTAAGCCTCGCGAGCAACATGAGGTCGAGCGTTGTCATGGAGCAGCATACCTTTTCGTCTTCCTTACCCAGTAAATGGCCTTGGGATATGAAGGGTGTACTCTACTATGAGCTTTTGGTAACATGTCAATCAGTTACTGCCGAACTTTACAGCCGATAATTAATCAAATTGAACGAGGTACTTGATGAGAAAAGGCCATTTACTGGGCAAGGAAGCCGAAAATTTATGCTGCTCCATGATAACGCTCGACCTCATGTTGCTCGCCTGACTTACCAAACTATTTCAAAATTGGGCTAGGAAGTTCTCCAGCACGTGGCATATTCACCAGAATTGGGCCCATCCGATTATCACCTGTTCCAGTCAATGCAACACGCTTTGGTAGAAAGGCGATCCCAAACTCTGGACGATGTTCGGAAATTCGTCGATGGTTTCATCGACTCGAAGACTCCAAGTTTCTTTAGCGATAGCGTTCGTGGTGGAGCAAGGTCATCGAAAACAATGGACAATATTTCGAAGATTGATCTAGTATTTATATATTTGAGAATATAAAATATTTGTTTGGAAAAAAATAAAAATTATGTTATACACCTGATATATTGTAGGTTTCAATTTTTCAAAATAAATTATTGCTGTGAAGAATTGTGATTTAAACGTGTTCTAAACATATGACATTAAAATACCCTGAGATTCGACGAGCGTTGCCTAACGGAGTTTCACTGCGTAATTCTCTGGACAATAGAAACACCGCGCTGCTTTCCATGTTTATGCCCACTCGTTGTCCCAACTGATTATACATTCCACGAAGAGTTGTATTAGTGTCCATTATTGCAACGGCATCACCAGTAGATGTTGTTATTACTTTTTGTTCTTGTGTTGGCATGACTACAGAGGCACTACGTCCTGCTCGCAAATAAATTGGTTTATTGAGAGGAAAAGTATATCTTTGAATTCCGAATCGCCGTTGCGGATTGATGTGGGGGATTAGACGAATACGTTCAAGATGTATAAGTTCATATCCAAGTATGAGTGGAGAACGATTTCTGGGCGAACAAGTCCTAGATCTGGCACGAAGAGGAGGTCCTGCAGGAGGAGACCTGGATCTAGCACGAAGCTGAGGCTCGGCAGGAGCAAGAGCTTCAGGAGAATTATATCTGCCAGGAGAAGAAGTTCCGGCACGAGAAACGCCAGGAATAGGAGCGCCATTAGGTAAGCAGTCAAATTGTGAACTCAACTCTGCAACAATAAATATATGATTAAATTTTTTCCTGAGTAAACACTCGTATGTTTGTTTATCACATACACCTTGCGTTAATATCATAAGCATGAGTGGCGTTCATCAACCCACATATGCATACACAACTTCATCAACGTTATTGTAGTTTTTGCACACTAGGGGTACCCGGGTGCCAACCTCTTTTTTTCAGACTTCAAAATCAACAACCTCCTGACCACCCCTACCACGTTTACCTGAACAAATCCGAAAAGCCTGCAAGTTAAGCACTCAACGTTTTTTAAAATTGACAATAATCACACAAGTCACGTTCATAAAGCCACAAGCTGAATTCGCAACCCCAGAATAGCATTTCAAAAAACCCTTAACATCACCACCACCTCTTTTGCATGGACAAATCCCAAATGCCTCCACGCAAAGCACTCCAAAAAAATTTGAAATATCAAATGATCACACGAGTCACATTCAATGTCTAATTTGCGTAAAGGTTGAAAGAATATACTGAAAATTATGTATATATCATATTATTATATTCACCAATAAAATTGAGTATCACGGCCGAGGATAGAACAAGAGTACGACCAAACCTCATCTCTTATAATAAGAAGAATAACTGAATAATGTACGAATGGAGAATTTTATTAGCAATGTAAATATTTTATATTTTAGTGTCTCGTTAAATTATATAATACATATACCCTATATACGTTTTCTCATGGATTAAAAGCGTGAAGAATGACCTTCTGAAATACTGACATTTGATTAGAGTCAAATTCAAGAAAAAAAATCAATACTAAGTTCGCTAAACTGATACAATTTATAGAATGTTTTAAGTTTCAGGAAAATATTTTGCTTGCATGGAAAATTTATAGGGTGAATAGTAGTTGGCCAACACTAGAAGTACCGCGATTTTCTGGCAGGTTTGGTTACCACGAGGGGTCAATTGACCCCCACCTGCTTTGGGTGTCAAATAATGATTTTAAACTGTTTCTACCATCAAAAGTTAATGATAGAAGTCTGCTATAATCATATTACGTCGTTAGTATAAGTGGAGAAGAGTAGTGAGACTTGAAAAAGTACAAAAAAGAAGTGAAAATGCTCGCCTAACTCAGCGTATAACGTAGAACTTTGTACACCGGTAGTAGAACTGATAGTCGGAAAATCTTTCTAATGAAATCCTAGCCAAAACGCGATAGGGGTCAATTGGCCCCTGCCGGTAACAGACTATAAATACTCGATTGTTTTTAAATTGCGCATCTAATATCCACAAAAAAGCTTTTATCTATTAATTATACCTTTCCCAGAGCCTAATGACAAAGTCCAATACAGCAGAATACGCCAATCCTGGTTTATTATTGCAAAAAAATGCGGACCAATGCTGTGAAATCTTTTCCTATCAACTGGAAGAGACATTCACCCTTCAAAAGGCATTCGAAGTAACCCTAATTACGCTTATTATGTCCATTAATTCATAAAATTACATGCATTGCAATATTTTACAGCTTTTGCACGGTCATTATGTACTATTACGTATATGTTACACAACTATTACACGGCTCTTGAAAATTATAGAAACAATAGAATTGCCTCATTGTGCATGAAAAACGAAATGGGTGCCCTGCTATCTCTGGATAAGAAACTAGGCAAATGTAGTTTTCGAAGCGTTAATATCCGTTTATACGCATCCATGTTGAATACAGTCAAAGTTCGACTCTTCTCAATTTTTAAGTGATAGCATAATTGTACGCATTGAGGTCTGCTTTCGCTTATCCAATTCGTTTATAACAAATAACATTCTTTAATGCTAATGAATATTCTGTAGTTGAGCTTCTGCAGTGGTGCATTTTATGGCAGACTTGCCTGAAAAGATAACAAAAAAGGTTCTACGTAAGAGATATGAAAGTTTGCTTTTGTTTGACACATATTTATAGTCAAGTACGACTTCAAGAAGCAAATTAGGTATTTGAGCTAATGAAGGGGTCTGGTTTGCAGACAATTTTGAAACATAATTTAAAAAAATGTTTCCTCATGAACACAAGTATTTTCGACATTCTATACATCTTCAAAATTCACCGTTGATACAGAGATAAATAACAGAAATTTAAGTAAAAAAATCATTTTTGAGTGATTAACCATAATACAACAAGATTTTTCAAATTTGATTTATATTGAAATTGCGTTATTTAACATTTTTGACGATTCATAATTATTCCATTTCGAATTTAAATCATTGAAAAAAAAAGAATCACGAATTAACAATTTAATCTTACTTTGAGGTTGAATGAGAGCGTTCCAAAATGCCTGCCGTATCTCAACCCAAGATGATATTAATCACTTCAAAAATATCACAAATTAAATGCCTTACTTCAATTTACGTTCCCCCACAAATATGCACATCGGGAAGGCATCACAAAATATGATTTCACATAGAGGCGAGAAGAATGGAAAATGGGCAAACTTTACTTTCTATGGCTAATCGTAGCTATTTTATTCTTGATTAAATCACGCCCGCATGAATAGTAAAGAATAGGATCTACGAAGACGACAGAAGTCGCCTCGAGGCAGGCAATGAGTGCACTTTCTAATAACAAAGAAATATCAGAAGTTTAACGAAATTGGTACCTATGAGTAAGCATGAGGCGCGGAGAAAGGTGTATGCGGTGGTGAAGAAGAACGGCATGAGAGTGAGAGAAGGCAGAAGGGAATAAGAGGTTCAAGGTTCAATGGAAGTTACGGCTACGTTATGCCGAGGAAGAGAGCGCAGTTTTCGTGTGAGAAAGATGAGAAAGGGAGTCAGCAGATTATACCGAGGAAAAGGTGTGGATACATGGAGGGGTTTAATTGATTCTGGCTTCCTAGGAAAAAGAGACTGTGTGTAGATGAGAAGAAATGGCGGTTGCATGCGTGAAGAGGGTGTTAGGTGCGATGAAGAAGAAGAGAAGTAAGGAGAAAGAGGAATGTAGAAGCAGAGGTTGGCAATGCGAGGCAAGGAGAAAGATATGGACATGCGTGCGAGGCGAAGCGATTGAAGCAAAGAAGGCAAAGCGTTAAGAGCGAGCTGCCGCAGTACAGAAAAAACAGAAGATAAACTTCACATCGATTTTCGACGAAAGATTCTTTGCAACAGAAATTAACTTTACAAGATAAACTTTACACAAATATCGGATAAAGTTTCTTTTGTTTTTCCATGACAAACACATGTATTTTAAAAGACGCGAAGTCGGCTGAACAAAACTTTATCCATCTGAAAAATGTCCTGCAACAAATTTTATTCATAGTTTTTTTCCTGTGTGATTCAAGGTGGCATTAAGGTGTGGATGAATGTTGGTTTGCAAGAAATAATTTTAAGACCAATTCTATGAAATACATATGGAGGTTGTAAGTAAGAAAATTTTTCAGGGCCAGCATGCCAAAAAATAAATGTTTACCTATCAATAACTTTGAGATACTACTTCGCGATACATACTCATGTGTCACATGGCGCTGTTGTCAACGTCAAAGAGAGGCTCATTCGATTGCATGATATGATCCCATCAGTCTTATTGGCGTCAGTTGTCTTTAGGCATCAAAGCCCCACTGCTTGTGAACGCGAGCTCTCCGTCGTGCTTCGAGCGAACTCATGCAACGTCATTACTTAGTTACACAGGTAAGCCATTAGGGTACAGCGCATACAGCAACGCTACTGTTTTGTCACGCTTGAGTGAACCCCAAACATGCCCCCGTGTCTCATATCATCCATATTCGCGGCGCTGCGTCAATTTTCGGAAACATTACATCGATGATCACTAAATACAAACTCGACTGTATATTGTTTTTATGTCATGGATAAATCGCTGGTGTTTTTCATTTGTTTCATATAGAAAAAATTATGAAGCAAATGAATAATATCATTTTCATGTCCACAATATATAGTTTTTATACTTTTTGATTTATAATTGTTTTTTTTTAATGTGTGTATCATTATATGGTGCGTTATTTCTCAAGTGTACCCACTCAAAAAGTCGAAGTTGTCTGATCTAAGTTAAACTTAGGCAAAGTGTTGTGCTATTGGATAGTAGTATATGGGGAAAAAATTTTGTCATTGGGATAAGTATTGACCGAGGGGGAGGGGGTAAAAGTTTTGAGATTTTCGTGGATATCGTCTATTTCGGCAATTTTTAGCTCTCCTAATAGCGATGAAAAAAATTTTGACCAGTACAGTTTCGATAGGGATTTTCACGCTCTTTTGATTGGTGCTACGCATTTTATCGAAAAATAAA
>CAKNXH010056182.1:88608-99192 GCA_932178445.1 Andricus quercusramuli
TGAAGAATTGCGAGCTACAGATTATTTTGAACATCGTTTTTCCATTTAGCCCCACTGTGCGGCGGCTTAGAACCATACCATTCTTTCAGAAATAAAAAAAAAATAGAAAAAATGAAAATCACCTGATCCAAAGCGGAACCACACACTTTCAAGTTCAACTCCTAAGGAGGCAAGGAAAAAAAAAATGAATGAACAAAAATAAAAATAAAATGAATGGCAAATCAAAAGGCTATCATAATGTGTCGACAAAATGAATAAAGATAAAACAGACAAAAAAATCATAAGACTAACCACCACAAAATAATTTAAAAACAATAATCTTAACCCCAACTCGAATTAAGATTACGAAAAATGTGTCGGACACATGCGACAGCCACAAACCAGAAAAAATAGAAAATTAAAAAAATAAAATAAAACATTCCAGGACAAGGAAAATGGAAGGAAGAGTGGGAGCAATACAAAAAAATGATGAGACCGCCCCTGGCGGAAAGCCCCTCCTGGTACCTAGGGTCTTCCCATAGTACCTTTTATGGTGGAAACCGCCCCGGTTGCAGTAAGTGCAGTCCCGACGATGTGTGTTCTCTTGGCCGCAGGCTTCACAGAAGAGGGTGAGGGGTTCCAGGCACCATTGCCACATATGTCCCTTCTTGCCACAATTGTGGCAAGGCACAAAGGACATATGATAACCAAAGCTGCCCGCTGTCTGCCTCCCCTTCTTCTCCCTTGGAGGATCCTGCGGCCGAGAGGCCCAAACTGAGCAGCCACAGTCACGACGGTGGACCCGCCCCCCACGCCCACATAGCCCACCCACCCGTGCCATACCGAACTTCCTCCCTGGGCTTTTTCTGATGGCTCCTCGTGGGCCACAACTGGATGGACCTTCTGGCCACCTTCTGGTCAATCCACATGGACAACATCAGGCAGGTCCTCCTGGACCGCTTCGGCAAAGTCAACTTGGGCCACAATTGTTCCCAAGGACGCGTTAGGCCGCCCCTGTAGCATCTCCTCCATCCCCTTCCTTGCCCTCTCTAAAGGAAACGGATCACCCTGGAGATCCGAAAGCGCCTTCCTTCTTGCAGCGAGTTTGTTGAACCGCCCCTCTTCCTCCATCTCTGCCCTGATGTTCTAGACCGATTGGTTCCGACGGGGTTGAACCCATGCCTGGTTCCCCTCCATCCACCATCCGTTGATCCGACGAACTGGCACTGGCTCCTGTGTGAAGACCACCGTCCCTTCCACCAACTCCCTCAGCACGCGCCGGCCGACGGGATCTAGGGCTATGCCCTCCAAAGCTCGATCCCCCCTCCGCAGGGCTTCCAGCGCGTACTGGACATCACGGGGGTAGATGCTGTCCTTTTTAGGGCCTATGGCCCACTCAACGTCGCTACTGGATAACCTAACAAAAGAAAAGGGAACATGCCAGTCTCCACGCAATATTCAGACAAGATCAATCCAGTCGGGTATAAGATAGAGAATTAAAACTGGGATAAAGGAAATCAAACCCAGCAAATATTCTAACGTGATACATATGGTTTGAGATCCTTCACGTGAAAAGCACCGAGTCCCTTCAGTTATAATTAGCTAATTCATAAACTAGGGGTGAGCGAATCCCCATGACGCGGAAAGGACCATGAAAACGTTGATTCAACTGGGCCGATATTTTCTTCTCCTTTGAGGACAACATCGTCCAACGCTTCAAAACCCGATCTCCAACCTGTTATTTAAAATCACGGCGCGAATGGTTATAATAACGAGTTCGTTTCTCCTGAGCCTCTTCTAAATGAAGCGTCACGAGATCTCGTAATTCCCTTAAGCGCTCCATACGTTCTATCCATTCTTCTCCATCGGGTTCGGGAATATTATCGGGACTCTCCTCCTCTCCTCGGAGGCTTATTTTCGGTCTCAATTCCCTTCCACAATTTAAAAAGGCCGGACTTACTTTAGTGGTAGTATTTACTGTGGTATTATAGGCGTACCTAAACTCATGGAGATGAACTTCCCATTCTTGTTGATTTGAATCAGCGAATGATCGAATCATAGCCTTCAATACTCGATTCATTCGTTCAGTCGGGTTCCCTTGGGGGTGGTGCCATAAAATCTGTCTAATTCAGTCATGATTTTATTGACAAATTCCGTACCATTATCCGTATGGATTACTTCGGGTTTACCCCAACGTGAAATAACCAGGTCTTCCAAGGCCGCTCCTACATTTTTAGCGTTGGCTGCACGTAGGGCTTTACACGCAATCCACTTAGTAAAGTAATCATGAAAGACAATGACATAACAATTACCTGCTTGACTACGAGTGTAAGGCCCCATACAGTCCATAGACACCAATGCCCATGGTTAATCCACCACTCTTTTCCCCATTAACCCAGGGCGAGCTTCTTGTGAAACTTTCGTGCCTTGACAAATATCACACCCTTTCACATAATTAACTACGTCCCTAAAAATTCCGGGGCAATAATAAGAGACCACTGCCCTAGCATATATCTTTTCTACACCTAAATGCCCTGCCTGAGGTACATCATGTATTTCAGTCAACACTTGTTGTCGCTGATCGACTGGAACTACTAGTTTCCATGCTTCGGTATCTTCTATGATTGGGTCAATCACAGCATTCAGCCTAAACGCATACAGTTTACCGTCTAAGACCTTCCACCCATGATACCTTCTAGGGAGATTTTGCACATCCTTAATTCGTCGGCAATACCACGGATCATCTATCATTTCCGCTCCACATACTTCGGTGACCTCTTCGTCCTCATACATCCGTGAGAGGGCGTCGGGTACATGGTGCAGCGCCCCTTTATGATGGACTATTTCAAACCGGTATTCTACCAGCTCTAATGACCAACGTGCCAAACGACCTGTCGGGTTATGCAAATTATGCAGCCATCGCAAACTGCTATGATCCATGATAACCGTGAATTTAAAACCTTCCAAGAAATGACGAAATTTACGGATAGACCAAATTACCGCTAGACATTCCTGTTCCGTAGTGGAATATCGACGTTCGGCATCGAATAATGTACGGCTTGCGAACGCAATTACTCGTTCCTCCCCCTCTATTACTTGTGTCAGAATCGCACCTAAGCCAAAACTGCTTGCGTCAGTTTGTAACACAAAGGGAAGTTCAAAATTCGGGCATGATAAAATTGGGGCCGACGAGAGTGCCCTTTTAATCGCCTCAAACGCAGCTTCTTGTTCCTCCGCCCAATTCCAACGGTTATTTTTCCGTAATAGGCGAGTAAGGGGTTCCGAAAGTGAAGCAAAACCTTTTATGAAGCGCCTATACCAGCTAGCCATACCTAAAAATCTTCTAAGCTGCCTTATATTGCGCGGTGCAGGGTAATTTAAGACAGGTGACAGCCGTTCCGCTTCCGGTTGCAAACCTTGTTCATTAACCCGACAGCCTAGATACCGTACCTCTGAACGACAAAACACGCTCTTCTCGGGGCTAATTGTTGGCCCGGCACCATGGATATTATTCAACACCTTCTTTGGCCACTCCAAATGTTCCTCAAAGGTTTCTGACACGATGATAATATCATCAAGATATGCGAAACAGTGAGGACGCATTTCTGGGCCGATTAATTCATCAATTAATCTCTGGAAGGTAGCAGGTGCCCCGCTCAACCCAAATGGCATACGCTTATATTGAAATAAGCCGCACCCTGGTACCGAAAATGCCGTTATCACTTGACTACTTTCCTCTAAAGGAACCTGATGATAAGCTAAACTCAAGTCAATAGTCGAAATATAATGGGCCGACCGTAATTTATCCAAGATATCTTCTAAAAAAGGAAGTGGGTACGCGTCGCCCTTAGAGACCTCATTGACTTTTCGGTAGTCAATGCACATACGATATGCACTGTTAGGTTTCTTCACCATCACTACTGGACTAGAACACTCTGAGTTGGACGGTTCTGTGATATCTTCCGCTAATAGTTTATCCTCCTCGTCATATGTTGCTCTCAATACAACCGGAGAAACCCTATAGTGTCTCTGCTTGTTCGGAGCATGTCCCTGAACATTAATTTTATGTTCAACGAGGTGGGTTCGACCATATGGGGTCTCCTGTTCCTTGATCTCATCTTCGTTCATAGATGTTATATGACCATCTCGGTAATGAACAATATGCTCCTCCCCGGAAGATGCTCCTCCGAGAGAATCAGCCAGAAATGAACGCGAAGACCCACCATCAGTAAGAGCGTCTATCATTCGCGTACCCACCCTGATTTTCGCGAATAGCCTCATGGCCTTATTCTTGGTTCTCGATCTCCCCACTAGACGGTATTTCTCCTGCAACTTCCGTTAATTGTTCAGTTGCCCTGTTGCCCGTCTGGATATTTTTTTGTCCATCCTGAACTACCCAAGAGTCCCCTGAGCTCATGCTACGACTCTCCTGTAGTATTTCCTCGCGCAGTGCTATGTCTTCAAATCCGAGAAGGATCAGCCATGCTAGTACTAGCCACGGCACCCCCTCGCCCTGTAATGCGACTAAGGGATCAGAATTCCTGCACCTAGGACGGATTGCAACTGGATCCCCCACTCGGATGATCTCTACCGCTTCTTCATCTTTAGAACTACTCCGCCATATTCTATCTAAACGAGAAGTTTCCGTTCTTTGGATATATTGCCCCTTTCGGACAATCACGTTATTAACCGTTTTGGAAATCGACGGAGCCATAATAGTAATGGTCGACTCCGGAATGCGACCAAATTCATTCTCTGATAATTGGGCTCCGATATTTGTTACGGCAGGAATAAGGGGCCCTAGTTTTTTCTCCCCTGCTCGTTACCCTTTGCCTGACATTTAGAGCAATCGCTTTTAAATATAACTTCTGCCCCACACCCATAACAATACTTTCGCTTTTCCTCAGGACATTTAAAATACGGATGGCCTAACTTTTTACAATTTCTACATTCGTAGTTTCTATACCTATCTTCCTGTGTGATGCCGCTCGAGTTATTCCCGGCTGATTGTTTACCTGCGGATTCCGAAATCTCTTTCTTAAAATTCGAATTTGAATTCCCTTGACTTGATAGTTTTATTTCTTTAAGTTGTTTTGATAAATCAACAACCATCTCAGTCAAGTTTCTCAAATCCGAATTTTCTTTGCTTTCCCTCTCACTTTTGAAACGGCTCTCTAAAGATTTATTCTGATTCCGCAAATTTTTCATAACGAAATCTTTCTCGGTTTGATTAGTAGCTATTGCGGCTACCGGTAACTCCCCTTTCTTTTGGGCGTTGGCTTTATTCGGCTTTTTGCTCGGTTTGTATGCGTACTCAGGAAAGAAAGAGTCTTCGAGAGGTGGGGGTAAAATGTACTAATCATCCCTAGCGGCTGACCGCTCATAATCTTGGGCAAGGGCTGCTAACTCATTATTAGACCTAAAATCTCTGCGCCTAATCGCACATCTGATTTGGCGGCGCATATTGCTATAGGCCCTATCTAGTTGTTCCTCCATTGGGATTGGACGTGGGTACAATCTATGCAGACCCATCATATACGTCAAGTAATCCACACTAGATTCTTCCGGGCCCTGCCTACGAGCGATTATTTGTTCCTCTAGTCAATTTTGATAATTTATATCCCCAAACCTATTGCAAAAATCATATTTGAACTCTTGCAAAGTCCTCCACAAGGTACCGATTATGCCTAAACCATACTAAAGCTGTCTCATCTAACAGGAAAGGCATTGCTATAAGAACCTCTTCCTCACTGAGCGAATTTATTGCCCGCCCGTCATCTACTCTATCTAAGAATGTGATCACACTAGTATCACCGCGCCTGGTAAACTTAATTTTCCATTGCTTTGCGATTTGCGATAGACTTTTATTACCTCTTCTATAGGGAGTACTGGCTAATCGGAAAGCAGTAGGCTGTTCGGTGTATGGACCACTAATTGGACCTAGATAAGAGGGATCGTAATGAGGTTGGCTGTGGAAACTACCTTGTGGGACCTCTCTAGGAATGTCATCCCGATAGGCACCGTACCTGATGGGTTCATTTGGTTGAAAACCAAAATCTCTTCTATTTTCCCGAAATTCAAAATGGTGATTATTTAACCCCTCGTAGGTTTCATTTCGTGTACCGCAACCCCTCCTGTGATCCGTTTGTCCCGATGTTAAATTATTTGTAAAAAATGTCTTCGTTGCCCCTAATGCGTCCTGATTAGTTGGCCTCGGTATGGACTTATTAGCTATAAAATTTGAAAAGTGTGTCGCACGTGTTTTATTATTTAAATCCGGTTGCGGCAAAAAGTTAGCCATATTAAGACTTGGGGGGGGGGGGGGGGTTGGAAATGTATACCACCCTCCAAATATAACATATCCTGGCCCTTAATATCTATGGGCCTGCCCGTATCTACATAAGCCGTGGAGGAGGGGGGGGGGTTGAGTTTCCGGTATACCCCTTGGGATACCACCCATCCCTAAATTTCGTGGTTGCATTTCAGGGATAAAATTCCCTTTTGTAACAACCCTTGAAAAATTAGAGACTGGTTCACTTTTGGGAATTTTTGTCGGAACGTTAGCTAACCTTTCCACTTCCGGTGATTGCGGTCTACTAAATATCCGTGATTCGGAATGAAAGGGTACCCCCTCTCTACTCATGAAACATTCACCCCCCTGTGTCAAGGGTGACGCTCTTGGCCACACAAAGTTTTTCGTACTTTGGTTAAAATTTAAGGCTTGGGTAATAGTGGGCATATTGTCTGCTATTCTACTAGTGACCACCGTATTTTTATTGGTAGTCACCGTAGTAGTAGACGCAATTGGGGTTCGCACAATCCCCCCATCAAATGATCCGGATTCCGAGGGTGCATAATTATTTTGTATTTGTGGGGGGTGGGATCCTGAGATCCCATTTATTGATTCACTTCTAAGAATTGTGGAAGGGGTGCTATTTTCCCCCGACATAAATGTTTCGTCCTCTCGTAAGTAAGCATCAAGCTCTATTCGACGCCTATGCGATTCGAATGGTACTTGATGTAACGTGTCCTCGTCTAATGCCGTCCATACGGCCTCCCCCACAAATCTTCTAAAATACCGAATCGCCCTATCTAATACCACTTCGCGAGTACTGGTATTTTTAATGAAATGTGCATTTAAAATAGCACGGATTCTTCCCGTACCCAGGTTCAAGAACCAGCTGTTATCCAGTTCTGCCATATTTCCGACAAAAAAAAATGTTCCTTCAGGACCTATAATCAATTATTAACTGTTAATTAATTACAAATAATTAAGAGAAGAAACCAGGCAAAAAAAATCAGTGATTTAATTTCCCGCTCCCTTCACCAATCCGAACCTAATCAATCGTATCAAGTTCACTGATTGAGAAAATAAAATATAAAAAAAAAATTTAATCAATCTTCCTTAAATCAATTAATCGCTACCGGCAATGGCAAATAGAAAGGAAATCAAAAACTCATCATATATTCCGTCGAAAACTTCGTACCCTTCGTACCCGATATTGATCCGCGTGATTTTACCCGCGTATAGAAAATAACGCCCGAATATTAATTATGACGTCATTATGACGTGGCGCTCGACACTTTTCCCGCGATCACAATTAAAAATTTTCAATATGGGGCATTATTTCTCAAGTGTACCCACTCAAAAAGTCGAAGTTGTCTGATCTAAGTTAAACTTAGGCAAAGTGTTGTGCTATTGGATAGTAGTATATGGGGAAAAAATTTTGTCATTGGGATAAGTATTGACCGAGGGGGAGGGGGTAAAAGTTTTGAGATTTTCGTGGATATCGTCTATTTCGGCAATTTTTAGCTCTCCTAATAGCGATGAAAAAAATTTTGACCAGTACAGTTTCGATAGGGATTTTCACGCTCTTTTGATTGGTGCTACGCATTTTATCGAAAAATAAATATTTGACCTTCAAAAATGAAGTTCAAAAATAAATTTCACTTTTTTTGGAAAAACGATAGGTTTTTTTTGTTTTTTTTTTGTCTTAAAAGAAAGCCCAGGTTTTTTCCTATAACATCATGTAGATTAGAAAGTGGGATTCAAATTTTTAATGTATGAAAATAAGTGTCGAGTACTCCGGTACGCTCGTGACACTGGCGCTAGAGCCCCGCAGCACACCGTGGTGCCTTTATGGTATTGTTTTTTTTTCAAAAGTAATAGTATATGCCAGTATATTTGAACGCTCTCTGCATTTTGCAGGGTTGAGACTGCCATTATTTAAATGCCTGCATTAAGGCTCTTTTACACCTTCCGTCAATCGGTCGTCGACCAACCAATATATCGGAATATCCATTCACACCTTCGGTAAATTTAGCTAAATGTAGTAATATTTTAGTGACCTTCTGAAACTCACTGAAAGATTACTAAAATGTTACTAACTTTCACTGAATTTTCCGAAGGTGTGAACGGATATTTCGTTATGTTGGTCGGTCGACGACCGATTGACGGAAGGTGTAAAAGAGCCTTTACGTTCACTGATGAATTTTGAAAAAATTTTGAATTTTGGAAAATCTAGTTATTGAATGAGAGGCCGGGTCGAAAAAGTGGTTTTATGGATTAAGTAGAATTGAAGCTTGGAGATTTTTTTTGCTGATGTCTGGTCTTCTATATGCCTTTCTTTCCGCCTTTCGTTTTTTTTAGTGACAGTTGTTTTCACTTTTTTTTTCAATTTTCGTTTCTTCTCTTTTGGGAAGTAGTCGCATTCCGTGGGTGAAGGAAATCTCTTCAATTGAAGTCTCCCAATCTTCAGTAGGTAGGAATGCATGGTACTGCAAAGTCCCTTTGATTGTGACTGCAGCATCGAATCTGTTTTCAGATCTTTAGCAGTGGCTTCGTGATCTTCCTTGCTACTAAAAATGATTTCAGTTTCCTTGCAGTACTTCTTTGCCCACTGAAATAGAGATGAAGCATCTAGAATGCGATCTTCAGCGGAACACTGTAGGCTAAACCTTGCTACCTTTCGTTCAATATTCGCCCCTATGCCATCGCATGCACCCTTACCATGAGCCATGAGCGGTAAGATGGTAATGCCACTCAGCTGGGATTCCGAAATCAGCCTTTTGAGCTAGGGTATTAGCAAAATTGCTCTTGTTCTTAAAATGCTGACCTGCTCCATCTGAGACGTAGTACACCTTTTGGACTGGAAAATTTGCCTTAAGATAATTTATAATTATTTTCTGGTACTCATAAACGGCAACAGTGTCATGACTAAAATTGTCTGATATGATTGCCATGCTTTTGTGCTTGAGTTCTCCATCTTTTACATAATAAATAACTACTGTGAATATTGTAGCCTGATCATTATTCCAGTGAAATCCTTGTGCCGAGTTTTGGAGCACAAACTTAAAGTACTCAGCGAAATCAAATGAGATAACGAATTCACCATTTTTCAAAGTTATCTTCAGATTTTTGAAAAATGATGACTGCTCTGTAGCAAGGAAATGATACGTTCTTGGCTTCAGCAACGCTTCACAAAGCTCATTCACAAATTCATCAACATTCAGTATTAGCGTCTTTAAAGTACATCTGTCAGTCTGCAGCCAAGAATCAAATTTGATTTCTTCCAAATCCTCCTCCTCGAAAGCTTCAATCAAGTTATCTTTAATTTCAGTAATACCCGGGCAATTTTGGCATTCTCCTAATTGGCAGGAACTTGTCGCATCAGGGCACACAGTTAACTTTGAACAATCGCGATAACCATTTGAAATTAACTCTGAATGGTTCTTTAAATATTGCATGTTTATTTCTTTTAGCATTACCTTCACGTTTTCATGGTGAACACAAACGCATACTGTGTGGGTACCGCTACTCCCTGCCAAAACGCAATGTTTCGGTCTGAGTCGTGTGAATTTCGTGAAGCCTATTTTAATATCTTCATGTTCTGACTGGAATTCTGCATACAATTCATTTAAATTGCACAAAATCAATCTTTTCTGAACGAGAACTTTCTTGTCACTCACTCGAACAGACACACAATCCTTCATTCCAGGCATTAAGCGACTCATGTCGTCACGCTCATAAAATTTGGATACGAGGTCTTCAGTTTCATGACTCAAAGGCCTTCCTCTTTTTGGCGTAGGCAGAGTTAAAATCCCATTGTTAGCAACTAACTTTTTCGCATTTTCAGCTTGTCGTTCGGATGTCTCGAATTCGACCATTAGATGTCTGTGACTCCAAGACCTTGGAGCAAGTGTGAGAAGTTGAATTTTCCATCCATAAAACCACCTTTTCGACCCGACCTCTTATTCAATAACTAGATTTTCCAAAATTCAAAATTTTTTCAAAATTCATCAGTTAACGTAATGCAGGCATTTAAATAATGGCAGTCTCAACCCTTCAAAATGCAGAGAGCGTTCAAATATACTGGCATATATTATTACTTTTGAAAAAAAAAACAATACCATGAAGGCACCACGCACAGTGGGGCTAAATGGAAAAACGATGTTCAAAATAATCTGTAGCTCGCAATTCTTCATCGATTTTCAACTTTTTTTTCAAAAAATTCAGCATTAAATTCTTAAGAAACTTGTCAAGGCCGATTTTTTATTTTTTATTTTTTTTTTAATTTATATAGAACTGCAAACATCGAAAAAAAT
>CAKNXH010056183.1:0-14548 GCA_932178445.1 Andricus quercusramuli
TTTTAAAAAAGAGGTTAAATAACTACCACAGGGTCCGACTGGGAGCAACTGCCATCCAAAAATGACAAAGGCTCCCAGTAGAACCGCGGTAAATCAGACCTATGGCCACATTTCACGACCATGAGATGGGTGGTCACAGGGCACGATGAAATCACAACGACAGCCCAGCGAAACCCTCGTGTACCTTGAGGACACGAAGCGACCCAAGGATGATAGCTTTCTGCATCGATCTCGCAAGTGACTTGGCACATTTTTGGCACGCGGGTAAGGCTTTAAGGTTACAAACCAGTGACAGTTTCGCACCTCTGAGAGCACCGATCACGAGGAGGATTACTTTTACCGAATATTTTGGGTACAATCATTGCAGCTCCCT
Organism: Andricus quercusramuli; assembly: GCA_932178445.1. Classification (NCBI taxonomy): domain Eukaryota; kingdom Metazoa; phylum Arthropoda; class Insecta; order Hymenoptera; family Cynipidae; genus Andricus; species Andricus quercusramuli. The sequence goes on from CAKNXH010056183.1 coordinate 374, forward strand.
TTTAAGGTCTTGATATCCCTTCTCCTTTTCCTTCTCTTTGGCAGTGATGTTGTATTCGGACAGAGCCGCGAATTCGATCATGAATATAGTTCGTTTATCGATGTCTTGGAGAACCGAGACCGAGATTTTCCCATGGCCGACACAAGCTCAAATTTACAAATAAGATAGTATTAGAAATTAAGTTAGTACTCATGAAAGCAAAATTGTTTTGTTTTTTTTAGTTTGAAGGAATGAGAGTGAATTTATATTGTGAAATTCGAGAAGAATGAGTACCAGATAGATTAATTTAGGGAACTAGAGACTAAGTAAATGTAAAGGATTATTACCTAATAGGTTAGAGTAGACACCTAGAGTAGTAAGGTAAGGAGGAGGGTGACGTTCTGCAATGAGTCAAGAATCCCCGAGTTCTTTCTTTTATTTTATTGAAGAAATCCGGCAGGGAAAAACACTGCCATAGACTCCAATCGTCCACAAAACACTACGACGCCTACGCATCACCTCACTCGGCCAAGCTGACCACACTCATCCACGTCGCGTTACACTACACAGCGTTACGGGGCCCACTCGGAGAAAAACTAAAGACTCCCGAAATTAATCCTAGACAAAAGGAGTATTGTCGAGATATCAGGCCATGCCGGACCTGATACCTGTCAACATGAGGGAGCATCCATCTTGTGCCGGCCACCATTCTAAATACCGGAACGGCCCAGATCCCATCGATCCGAGTCCCGGAAATCATGACACTGGGCAGCACTGACTCGACAGAGAAATTGGCGCGAGCGGGAAGGAACCGACAAGGAGAGAGGACGCCGGAGCTCAGTTTCGTGTCGGTCATCGACTTGTGAAGAGTTTTGGAAGTTGTGGTTTGCCAACCTTTTATTTGGACGAGTCCATTTTACTTTGCCGGACTGGCAATTTGGAGTAACATAAGGAGAACTCGGGGATCCTAAGGTTTAAGGTAGGCGTCATGTGTTCCGCTTTTCCTTGTGTTCTTAAGTTAATAGTAGTATGAAAGTGTTTGAGTTTAGGTTAGCTAGTTTAGAATTTTGAGATAAATTTTGCTCGATTACGCAGGCAGACACCATGTGTGGTGTGGTAGACCTGCCTCCTTTTGTGAACTTTGTTGTTTTGTTTTCAACATGTTAGGATTAAGCCAGTTTAGTGGGAAATAGTTTCTTAAATGTAGGTTAAGCTCTTTTAGTGTAGTGAATAGAAATTTTTTAATGAAAAATTCGAGATTATAAATCTTCGGTAGACCGGAGAGTTTTCGAGGTTACGGCATCATGGTTCGGAGGTTTAATTCCTTTTGTAAAAATTCGCAGGCCAGCATTTTATAATTGCTATGATTTAACTTTAATTAAATTTTACATTAACTTCTTTAAACTTTAACTTTTAAAGTACTTTTCTCGCCCTCACGAATCCCTTTCCTTGAGCTAGTTTAAGGTGATATCAATTATTTAGCATGATTAGCGTTAACATTTTCTGAAATAATTTGGAGTGACGCCGAGTAGGCGTCTGGCGCCCGACAGCACGGTAAGTGCAAATCACAATCTTTTACTTTACTGTACCGGCGTTGGTGCGGCCATTTAAATAACGGTTCCCAGCTTACCTTTTGAGAGGCTGGGAAAAGGGTTACAAAGCTTTTAATTATGAACATATTATTATGAAGTTATTTTTAATTTAAAAATAGCTCATAAAGTTTCAATCGGAGGTTTACATTTTTTAACGACTGAGGCTTTCGAATTGGAACAGTTTCATTTTTAATATTGAAATCTGGAAATCCCGACATTTTGACGGATTTAGAATCGCCTGGTTAAATCAATATTTGTTCATTTTTCAAAACCTGTAGTACAGTTTAATTAAAAAATTATTAATTTATATTTATAGTTTATTAAATAAAAATGTTTTTTATAAATAAAAACATAAAATGGAAAATTTGCAAATCAAAAGATTTTCGAATGACGCATTATAAACTGAATGATAACATCATTGAAAAAGATATCAATTCAACTAATTACTTAAGAAACTGTTGAAATCGAACTTGGGCAGACTTTTCTTCTAAAAATTGGTAAAATTCACAGTCAAAAAATAAAATTCACTGTCATTTCACGGTTTTAAAAAATTCCAGGTTTCCCAGTCCAGCGGCCACCCTGTAATAAGTGTAATAATATAAGTAATAAGTCAGGTTATGACAGCAACGTAAAAAACTTAGATACATTAATAATTTTTAAAAAATAATTTTTTAAACTCTAAAAAATGATGAACTCAATAATATAAACAAAATAAATCATAGAAATAAAAAATTCGAAATGCTTTCAAAATGCATATCAAAGTTAAATTTTATTCAAATCAAACTACATATTTTCATGCCTTTTCTTTTTTTAGTATTATTAGTCATAGTTACTTTTTTTTCGCATATCTTTTTCTGTTTATTTGTAAACAGCAGTAAGTTTTTTATTATTTTTGCTTTTTCTTAATGCAATTAAATGCAAAAGCCAGACTACCTGATCGGGGCACCATCTGTTGGATTAGTATTACCGACATTTCCCCTTCGGTTCGTAAGAGAACAGAAAAATGGGGCGATACATGGGGCTGATTGTTATACTTTTAAAAGTATTAGCCAACATTTGTGTACATTGTACATACAATGTAAAAAAACGGTGATATTAAAATATTCAATAATGTACAACAATAAAAAACTTTGTAAACTTCTCTTTTCTATTACATTCATTGAAAATAAATGTAAACATATTAAAATAAAATAATTAAAACTCTAGCTACTATTATAATTTTATATTGAAAAGTTAGTCGCCCCCAAGAACCCCGATAAATATTTCGTATCTGAGGGACTACGTGACGTCACAGACGAAAGATGGTCACAAGCCTCTGCCACAACTCCCGTTCTCCAGAAGAAATAGCGGCGGAAGCGGACGTGTTCCCGGAGGGAATTTCTCCTAGCTGGGCATGTCTGGAATAAACAAATTGAAAACTTGTATTACGATGTGGAAAACGATTTTCTACTTGACCCCCGATGTTGGCTACAACAAAAGGTGCTTTTCTTCAACTTCAACCAGCTAACAGCTTTTTGTCACCAACTAGGATCAGCATGTACTTTTATCGACGACATCGAGGCAACTAGAGCGCACATTATGACTATGCCTACTGCGAAAGCAGAATTGAACAACTGCCAAACAATACTGTGGCATTCGCGGAAACTGGAGAATTTTACCCATACAGTTCAATCAGAATTTAATCGAAACAATGAAAAATAAATCTCTATTACTAAACTAATTTCAGAACTTACAAACAAAAAATTCTGGATATTTTCAGTACCAATAGAAGAAGTAGCACGGGTATCCTAACATTAAAACCAGGCTTTAAATCAAATACAAAAACCATCACACTCACAAGAACAGCCGTGAAAAATTCTAGATATGAATTTGAATTTTTAAATGAAAAGTTTAAAGGCATTATAGCATTAAACATATAACCGTAATATTTACGTATATTAAACAAGAAAAAAATTTCAATTTATCAGAAATTATTTCGGAGCTCAAGTCAAAAACATATTTTAGGGATAATAGTCACGTTAAACACATATCTGACAAATGAAGGTTTGCGCCTCCACGAGCTAATCGAAAAAGCCGAGGAAATGTGGAAAGTACGCGGAATGATTAATCGGATCAAGGGAATTGAAACAGGCATTACTTATACCGGAGCGTTTACATTTTTAGGCACTGAAATATGGTTTTTAGTGCGTCGTTATGTGCTTGGTAGGATGTTATGTTTATTCTTTTCGAGGCAAACGTCGATGTTTTGTTTGAAGAATGCTAATACAGATGTACAGCCTAAGATAAAAACTGATGAATCAATTGAAATTGAGGAGCTTAAGTCTCCACATGAAAATAAAAATCTTACGGACAATGACCTAAATCGAAGATCGAACAACTGCACTAAGGCGATGACGAACAACTTCATCAACTTCATCTCAAACGCAAATATATCAAATTACGTCCAACGAAAGTGAAGGATCTCAATGGAGGAAACCATATTATAAATCTATTGTTGTAAAATCGATACATTTTTTTACCAAAAGACCATTCTCTACTAAATATTGGTATACCTATGTCAGACAAAGCATTGAAGAGAGTATTGAAGAGTATTGAATATATATTATAATAACATATTACACAACGCGTTTCTCTTTTCTAATATCGTTGTGTCATTTTTGACTTAACGGCAACCGTATTCTCATCTTTATTTAAACAAAAGAAAACCGCGTTGCCTAATATATGTACGACCCCTAACTATTCTTAATCCCCCTATATTTCACTCCTCTCACTTCCCCTCCTTGGAAAAAATACGACGGAGGGACACTCGAACGAAACTATAAGGATTTCTGCTCGGGGTTAGGAAACTTTTGGAAAATTTATTCTAGTTTTATAAACCAAAAAATAAATGAGGGCCAGTAAAATCCGCCAAAACCCACTTTCCCATGTAGTTTGTACGAGATCCTTTAACTTATTTGAAATCATTAGCTTTTGTGGAATGTGGATCAATAGATAATTAGATTTTACGAGAATTCTTAGTTGAAAATTACTCTTCTTTCCATAAACTAAGAATTTTAAAGAATGAAAGTACAATGATTCACATTCAGATGCATCATTGGTTACAATTCCATGAACTGGACACAGTACATGTAAATAGAACAGTATCAACAACAAAATCAATATTATTACGTTCAGTATATTTTGTTTCAAGAAGTGAATCATGAAACTGAAGTTCCGAACACTAGAACGGAGCTAGGTCCCTGAAACTAAACAAATATTTCTCTTATTGTCAGTCAACACTCTCCAGGCTCTTATCTGCAGTTGAACGTATTAATTATTAAAACTAGAACTAGCTTTTGTGAACTGTAGATTCTTCAATGGACAATACTTTGGAGCTAATTTCTTTCTTAGTTCTGCTAGTGACACTAGAATCGCCTCTTCGGTTCTGATGGTTTTGGATCCTTGTCCAGGGCAGGTATTCAAATATTCGTTGAACAATAAAGCTGGGTCATTGATGTCTAAGTTAGGATCCTGTTCAATAGCTGCTTCTAATCCCGAAAGACCTCCAAAGACAATCAAAGCATGATTGTAGTTCAAATTACTAGGAAATATATCATCGATGGACGACCCCTTGTCCGATGTACCTATAGACAAATCATATCCTCCTACGTAAGGACATTTTGTAAATATTTCAGTGATACTTCTTGCCAAACGAACTGCATATCCCCAGTAAGCACCTGTTTCTGATCTGGGCATATTTGGTGATACCACTATGCCGCTAAGCTTTTTGGAATTTTCTTGCTCCAGGGAAATTTTTACGGTTACTCTCAATCCAGGCGTTAGGACTTTGTCAACATGAACGTCGTTAAAGAGCCCAACATTAATTTGAGAACCTTTTCCTGAAACATACCAAAAATATTTAGTACAATACATTCATACTATACTCAACTTGAATAATAAATATTAAGGTAAACAGGGGATTCGCCGACATCCTCCTAGTGAACGACACCAATGATATAAAAACTAGGGCACTGACTTTGATAATACCCGGTAACCCGAGTGCTCGGACGGGTAACTGTAAGCACGAGTATTACTCGGGTACCAGTACCCGGGTAATTAGCTAAAATCGGACACCCGGTTACCTGGGTAATCAGGTAATACCCGGGCACCCGGGTAAGTCTCGGGTTTCAGGAATATAGTAAAACAGAAGGTGACATGATTAAAATGTCAGATAACCTTTCATTAAATTCGTCAGTATGAAAACAAGTCATTACTAAGCCTCAACTTATTACAAAAGTACAATTAAGCGCCCAAAGCGACAAATTCAATGCAACTTACTGCTTATAATCTATTCGGAAATTTTACAAATGCAAAGCTACCGTATTTTATTTTCCTTATATTAAAATTATTCTTATTTACTTTTGTGATAATGTGTGGAATTCCAATTGAAAAGGGCTCTAATGGTAGGTTTTTAATTTTCCTTCGTTTTGCTGAAAACACCAGTTCCCGTTAGATCACTGAAGTTAAGCAGTGTTGGGCGCGGTTAGTACTTGGATGGGTGACCGTTCGGGGAATACTGCGTGTTGTTGACCCGTCGTGGGTGTGGTGGACCCACACTGGTAGTATTTATCCACCTAGAAACACTACCCGAATCGGGTAGTGAGGCAATGAACTTTCGAGTTCGAAATGGTAATCAATTTTTTTTTTTTTTTTTTGCACTATTTTGCAATATTTTCTTTAAGTCCTAAGGATGTTCCAGGGTTATCTCATTTACGAATAGATATTTCTCAAATTCACAGAAATTATTTCTATTACCATTTGGAAATTACATGCAATATTTCAAAAGGATTCGCTAACCCGTTTAGAAATTATTTGAATCTAAAGATTCAGTGATTTAGCATGGGCTCTTATGGGAAAACGAAGTTTTTGTACTTTTAACTGAAGATAGCAAGATTATTTGACGAATAGTTTTTTCTGGCACTTTGAGAACAGTTTGTCTGAATATTAATGAAACTTCTTGCAAAATTTAAAATTTATTTGCTAGCTCGTTGTTTGAAAAATAATATAAATATAAGTAAAAATAACTGATTCTGTGGCGAAAAGTATAGAGCGTGGCAACACCGCAAATCAGCTATTTCAGGAGCGTACTATTAAAAAAAGCTTCAGGTAGTTCAGGGCCATACACGTAGGCAATGGAAAATATTTGGGTGTGTGTCAAAAGCGTCACGTTTATTATTCAGAATAATATTTTGTGAATATATGCATAATTAGTGCTTAAAAATATTCTTCACTATTCATAATTTCTACGGTATGATCGGTCTCCTTATTATTACTCCGTGCTTTACTCAAAACTACTTCGATGTAAGTACTTTAACGTAGTATTATATTAAAAATTGTATTAAATTATGGACTTGGGTAAAACGGCCGGGGCTTAAATCTCACATCTTTTTGGTAATGACCCATATACTGTAATTCAATTTTTCCTAATGATAAAAAAAACCGTAAAAAAATGTTTTGAAAATCTATTATGATCACTGTTAACAATTTTTACAAATATTTTTCTAAAAACTAAACCTAATATTTTTTCAATCATAAACATAATTATTAAAGCAATAAAGTTGAATGTAAGATTTTCCAATATATTATATATAATTTTCAAGCTTGAAATGAAGTAAGACAATTAATCAGTGTTATAAATTTTTTTTTATTTTCTTCAAAGAGTTCAGATAAACTAAAAATTAAGTCATACAAAGTAAGCATAATGTTTATGCATGAAATTGGAAATATGTTTTTGTCTATTTCCTGAGAGAACATAGGTATAGTTTATATTTTTGGTACACAACAGATATATACTTCTAAGCCTTTGTGAAAAACAATATAAAATAATCGTAGCTATTTGGCAACGTATTATCACAAAATTTCTCTATAAGTACACTACCGGTCAAAATTGTGGGACCACCTACAAAATTTGTATTAAAATCACGCTCGTCTTTAAAAGCGTCTATCTCCGTGAAAAATTGAGCTATAAATATTTTGAAAAAATCGTTTGAAAGATTATAAAATTTCGCGTCCATTGAGCTATTGCTGAAGTATTTTTGTTGAATAGAAGTCGAGATAGCGTGTGAGAAAGATCGATGTAATTTCAGATTTTGACGAATTTTCATTTCTCAAATTCAACTCGCTGCATGCTTTAGGGAAGTGACAGGAAAAATTTGGAACTTTGCTCAAATGAAGCCTGAGGTCTCAGCTTTAAATTAAGACCAAGAACACTCAAAACTTCTTATTAGTTTTCGAGTTAGGACTTTATTTCTTAAGCGACGCACGAAAGGTTTTTGATGCGGCGGATCGGCAGTTCGCTCGACTCGTTAGGCAGTAGCAAGGCAGAATAGGCGGTGGGCGCCAAACGGGGCACCATTATTCTGAGTACATTCATTCTTTTTTTAATGTACTGTAACTTATAATATATTTTTTTTTTCGCAAATAACATTTTTTTCACATAAATAATATCTTATTTCACTCCTTAAGGGGAGGGTATAGTATTAAAAAAAATTTTTAAATTTTTTTTTTATTTGCTTATATGAATGTGCATCATTTCAAAATTATTGTGTCCAAATTTGATGCAAATCAGAACAAAACTAACGGAGGTATAGAGTTTTAAGGAGGGGGTATAGTTAATTCGATGAAAAAATTGTTCAAAAGTGTCTTAATTGTATACCCTTTACTAAAATAAGTTTGCATTTACTCGAGCGAGTAGAAAAATAATTGAAAATGATCCTTTTTTTCATCGAATTAACTATACCCCCTCCTTAAAACTCTATACCTCCGTTAGTTTTGTTCTGATTTGCATCTTAATTTAAAGCTGAGACCTCAGGCTTCATTTGAGCAAAGTTCCAAATTTTTCCTGTCACTTCCCTAAAGCATGCAGCGAGTTGAATTTGAGAAATGAAAATTCGTCAAAATCTGAAATTACATCGATCTTTCTCGCACTCAGCAATAGCTCAATCGACGCGAAATTTTATAATCTTTCAAACGATTTTTTCAAAATATTTATAGCTCAATTTTTCACGGAGATAGACGCTTTTAAAGACGAGCGTGATTTTAATACAAATTTATCATATAATCTATAAATAATATTGGCACGAACAAAATATTTATCTAACATGAAGCATTTTATCTAACAATAATACTTCTGCGGATTTGGTACTTTTAATAATATTTTCCTAGATAAATATTTATATACTCAAAAGTATCTTATCTGACAACAATATTTCTATAAGTTGGTTTTTATAACCTTTGGATGTTCTTCAAAGTGCCTGTCTCCTATGGTAGTTTTTTTCTAACCACTGTAAAATCTTTTCTACAGATGATTTCCGAATTTTTATGAGCGCTTTTCCATTAACTCTTTTTTCAAAAAGATTGGAGATGCCAACTGATCCATACAGTCTATACGTCTTTTTTATGTCATCCATGGTTATCGATTTTTTGTCGAATACTCTCTCCCACTTCGCTTTTCATCGGATTTAAATGTTGCAAGATTTGTTTACTCTGAGCATTTTTCTCCCTCTTTTCTGTTTATTCGTCAAAAGATTTTGCTGCTTCAATCAACGACGTATGTACAATGAAACCTTTACGATATTCTTCAGGCCTAAATCGACAACAATAATATGAATATAAATATGAATGTAAACGATGGAAATGATTGAAATTACATTAAAATTAAATCGAAATTGGAAACTAAAAACTCGCTGTGTTTCAAATTTCAATTCTTGGATCTTAGCCCTTTTTCTTTTAGTGCATTTTTGTCACAGGAAAGTTTTCAAGTACCCGAAAAAAATGTTCTCCAATTTGTAAAAGTGTTAAGAATTTTTATCGAAAACAGGGGTGAATTAAATAGAAATTATCTCTTAGAAAATGATTTCTTAAAATCTACAAAAAATTGAGAAGACTGTTTTGACCTCCATGAATTAAAAACAAAATTAAATTGAAGGAAATTAAACACTCTGCAATCAAAAAAAAATTTTAACATTTTTTTCGAGCGTGGGTAACCAAGCTGCATATCTATAGTTTCCAAATTAATTATACATTTTAGGATTGCAATAGGCTACTTTTTCACGTAGTGATGATTTTAAACTACAGAGTTTTCTATCTTTGACCTACCCTGATATGTATATGAATTAATAAAAACAAATAAAAATCAGCTTATAGTGGAAATAATTTTTTTTGAATCACTAATTTGTAGTTGAACACGTGCGGTTATCCAAATAGTATTTTTCCCCCTGTAATAAGTCGTCCAAACAATTTTTTTCGCTTCGTAATCTTTGTAGCTATTCCATCAGAAAACATAATACTACAAATTTCATTTTTTAAATCTTATAATTTATCAAAATAATTGGACGAAGAATCATAAAAATCATTATACCTCTTTTTTTCTAATATGAACGTTTCATTCAAACCAGTCCCTATATTTTTATTGTACAATATACGTACAGAGATTTTTCAATTCTATCCAGGTTTTTTCGGGTAAGTTCCCTTTCTATTCCTGTAGCTACTACACAGCTCTCCTTAACCACAATCTCTGCTGTAAGACCTGCTTCTTTTTCATATATTTTATATGCATCGGAAGCTACTGTTGGACAGTTCAAACAAGCAAGCATCTTATTGAGTTGTTGTAAACCTATCCCAGTGTGTAAAGAACCTGTGAGCAGAAATATTACAAAAATACTGTTTGTAAAAACATGACAGATTACATAATTGAGGTTAGGAATTTCATCTAATTATTTTTCACACAATATCAAGAGGAACATACCTGCAAAAGCTTTAGTATTGACATCAAAATGATTTCTACTTCCAGAAACTTCATGCTTTTTGCCCGTATACACAATATTTAACAGTAAACAATTGGGGCACCGAACTTTCAGAATCGAACCTAACCCTCGTTGGATTTCGCATTCTATGAAGTCAAGCGAAAGAGCTTCTTTGAAATCACAGCACCACAATTGTTTACCTAGGAAGCGTAATTCGACTATACGTCGCCTATCACAGGGAATATTTTCTTTAGCTTCACTCGAATACATTTCTGAGGCCTTTTCTTCTTTAGCATACGCTTCTTTTGCAGCTCTCCGTGCATTTATTTCAGAAATTTTACCTTGTAACTTCTGTCTACGATCATACACCTTCTTCAACACTATTCCGCCCTTCCACCTATACGTTTTCTTCATTTTCGCTATTGTCTGAATCGCATCTTATATTTAAAAAAAATTTTAAAACTCAAAAGCTCCGATGATCCCGAACCACGTAAAGCGATCTCTAACCTAAAACTTTGTTGACAGGTCAGCCATTTTAAACAGTTCAAGCATACCAACAAAACAGCCCGAAATTGCGCAATATATCCGACGTTGCACGATCTACGGCTTTCTGAAATAATATTTATAACATAGAATATTCAGGTTTTTAGACAATTTAGTCTTCAGAATATTATTTATATGAGATATAAATACATCATATTTATGTTTTTCAACATTTTCCCTTATCTAACACAGACGTACTTCTCAAAACGTAAATACGAATTTTTGATTTCTTAAGATTTTTACAGGCTATATTAATAGCCAAAGGTTTTTCCACGACAAGCATAAAATAATTAATTAATCTTGAAATTTTCACTGAAAATATTAAAACACATTTTCAATCGTAACAGTTTTGTTCTTTACTTCATGTGATCAGGGAAGTTTTCATCTCAATATCCTCTATTGATTAAAATGGTCAACAGAAAAAATTCACTAACATTTGAAACCCGATTATCCGGGTGCCCGAATTTTTGGTTATTACCCGTGTACCCGACTGAATATACAACTACCCGCCACGAAGTCTTAGCCGTATTCAAAATGCATTCATGTTTTTGAATCTTTGTTCAATACGGTGAATTTATATAAAAAAATCATGTTTTTTATTGCCACCTACAGAAGGTAAATCTCACACTGTTAAAATTACTGATGTTTATTTGAAATGCCTGTGAAAGTTACCTGGTAATGCTTTCAGAGTGTAAATCATTATTGCTAGCAATATAATTCAATATAAATATTATTCTAAAACTAGATATAACATATTTGTCATTATCTGATCTTACCTTCAAAACCACTTAGCGGCACATCATTAGGGATTTACAATCACTATTATTATTGATATCCATTTTCTTATGATTCACACACACACACACAATAACTTTTGGTGGAAGAAGTTTACTTCTATACACCAACATTTGGCCCGCATATTCACCTCATATTTGAAGTCGGAGACGCCCATTCCGCAGTGGCTGGTGTTAGGACGCACTATACTCCTACCGAAAAAAGGCAACTTGTCCAGGCCACAGAATTACAGACCAATAACTTGTTTAAACACACTGTATAAGATCTTTACAGCTGTCCTAAACAACAGGATCGTTCGACGAATTGAGCCTATATGGCGAGAGATGTACGAACAACGAGGCTCGAAAAAAGGTGTAGCAGGCTGTCGAGAGAACCTGCTAATTGACAGGTGTGTCTGTAAAATCGGTGCCGCCCATCAGCGCGTCCTGTCAATGGCCTGGATTGACTACCGGAAAGCTTTCGATTCAACCTCACATAGACTCATCATCTGTCTGTTGGAAAGCTTGAAGGTACATCCACACATAGTGAGATGCATAGAGAGATTGATGCCTCTTTGGAAAACTAGATTTACCATCTCATCTAGGAATCATCGTCTGACGACGAACAAGGTCACCTTCCAGAGGGGCGTCTTTCAAGGGGATAGTATGAGCCCTTTGCTTTTTTGCATCACACTTTTGCCTCTATCTCTCGCACTACGAAATTCTCCTGGATACCTCTGTGGCGACACTAATCAGCGTGAGCATAAGGTGACTCATGTATTTTATATGGATGACCTGAAGATCTATGCCGCTGGTAAAAGCAAACTTCAAACTGCTATAAATATCGTCAAGAACTACACAGGAGAGATTGGGATGGACTTTGGTTTGGACAAGTGTGCCAAAATTCATTTGAAGAAAGGAAGGATTACTGGCGTTCCCAAGGACCCTGAGCTTGTGGATATAAGTGTTAATAGACATCTTAACACTGGAGAGACCTATACATACCTGGGCGTGCCTCAAAGCCGCATTCAGGACGTAACATCAGTGAAGGAGTCTCTCATCTTCTTCGACAGATTGGGTTTTGCAATCTGTCGGCGTTGAACAAGGTATCTGCGACTAACATGCTTGCCGTCCCGGTTCTACTCTACTCGTTCGGGGTGGTTCAATGGTCGAAGCATATCAATTCGCCAGTTCCGCGATTATACATTTCACGCCGTCAAGGCGGACGCGGACTTCTGAATCTCCAATGTCTTCATAACCGAATTGTTTTAAGTACAGCTTACATCGTTGCGAATGGCAGAGATCCTCTCCTAAAGATGGTCAGAAACCACGAGATGATTGGCGAAGGAGCGTTCCTTTACAAAGCCGCGGAGCAAGCTGCCGAGACCCTTGGCCTGAATTTCAACATTAGAAGTGAGGAAAGTGCATTACTCCATCTAGATGCTTCACGTCTAAAAGCCGAAGTAAAGAAAGCAGCGGTTAGAAAATTTCACCAAGAGCTACTCGACAAGCATATGCACGGAAACTTTCACAGAATTGTAGAAAAACAGTCCTTGTCAAAGGAGCAAACTTTTGCTTTCCTCAAATCATCAGGGCTCATTTCAGGTACAGAGGGCTTTATTTTCGCATGCCAGGATGGTGTAATCTCCACCTTAGCATACCGCGCCCGCATTTTATGTCAAGAAGTTCCCAGTGATAGGTGCAGAGCGTGTTATGCACACGCTGAGTACCTACAACACATACTATCGGGGTGTCCGACCCACGCAGGAACAACGTATATCTATAGACATAATGCGGCCCTAAGAGTACTTTATTACTACCTTTGTCGCTCTTACGGTGTTGGTCGCGACCCTGCCCTGCCGAACGCTCCAAGGGATATAGAGTCAATTGTCCGAAACGAGAAGTGCCAGATTTTCTGGAACTACGATTTTCGGGCAGCAGTCTCCGTTGCGCACTCGAGGCCTGACATTGTTCTCCAAGACTTCGAGAAACGAACTTTATTCGTAATCGAATTCTTGGCTCCGTCCGAATACAACATTACTGCAAAGGAGAAAGAAAAAGAGGAGGGGTATCAAGACCTTAAAAGAGAGCTGCAACGACTATACCAAAAATATTCGGTACGAGTAATTGTCCTTGTGATAGGTGCTCTCGGAGGTGCTAAATTATCACTGGTTCGTAACCTTAAAGCCATACCCGCGTGCCAAAAATATGCCAAGGCACTTGCGAGATGGATGCAGAAAGCTGTCATCCTTGGGTCGTTTCGTGTCCTCAAGATACACGAGGGTTTCGCCGGCCTGTCGCTGTGATTTCTTCGTGCCCTGTGACCACCCATCCCACGGATGTAAGACGTGGCCATAGGTGTATTTTACCGCGGTTCTACTGGGGGCTATTGACATTTTCTTTTTAGATGGCAGTTGCTCTTAGTGGTACCCTGCGGTGGTTGTTTAACTTTTTTTTAATTATATATATATATATATATATATATATATATATATATATATATAT
>CAKNXH010056183.1:14648-26229 GCA_932178445.1 Andricus quercusramuli
ATATATATATATATATATGTATATATATATATATATACTTAGTTCCGCAAAATTAAAAAAAAATATTTAGTAGCATTTAATCAGTTTTGGACTTTCGAACCTCAAAGGATTTTTGGACGTTAAAAATCAATCACTGACACCCAGAACGAATTTGGCAAAGTCGTGAATATCGAGAGCTTTACATAAACACATATCGAAGGTGTTATTTCTCGACAATAATTTCTCTTTTTACAAAAGCATGCGTAATTATATAAAATTATGTTCTTTGTTGTATAAAGTAATGAGGCCGAAGTAACTTGAGGTGCCGTTCACTGAAAACATGGAGTCGGACTTTGACTTACACGGAGAAAAATGGAAGTGAAAAATTGGGTCTTTAGTGCTGGTAGTCGAGGTATTCATTACTTAATTGGCGTTGTAAACAAAATTTGAGATTGAAAATCTGGTATTGATTCAAGTGCAATCGCGGTATTAACTCCTTCAGGAAACTAAAGAGATTACAGCTTGTCGACGCTCTGACTCCCCTAGCGCACTGCACGGAGTCTAGTACAGAATAGGAATCGTTCCTATACTCGCAACAGTAAAGAATGATCGGCCAATAAGAATTTACAAGGACACAGAGATATTTGTTGAAACAGAAAAAGTCGAGTTAGATGAAAAACGTACTTGCCGAGAATTGAACCCGGGTTTCCAAGACACCAATCAGCTTCTCTCTGCAATCTGGTATTCTGGATGCTAAAGTAAGAGGCACAAAACGTCCTTACGGTATAATTCGAGCAAGCTTCGATTCGGTGCTGCACTTACGTTAGTGAGTGCGGGGCATCCAGGAATGGTTACTGGACTGTTTAGGACTCAGTCGAGTTCCAATAGAACACTATAAACTATACATCGATGAAGACTTCGTCCTTCCGACAACTGATACACGATATATAGATTTCCATTATAGATTCTAGAAAGTATAGTAATTTATGCTTTCTATTCTTTATTGAGAAAACGCACTTTTCAAGAGAGACTCGTTTTTTAATTGTGCAAAGGTTGAAGCACTAGAATTGTAAATGGTAACGTACGAAGTGTATACAATAACATTAAAGTATTAAAAGATAAGGTTCTATTCAGGAGAGATACAAATTTTTAATTATTAGTGTGTAGTTTCACAATCTTTCCCGTGTCTTTTGCATCTATTCCTGAAATTTGGTAATCATTAAACAATTTGTGTACTGAATATGGAACTCTTCAACCTCATTTTTCTCCGTGTAGAATAAAATATCTTTCAATACATATAACAAGAGATTGGCAAAGAATAACGATAATAATAGGTGTTATTAAGTAGCTGAAAAAATCTGCTCTTTCACATGAAGTCGTCCGCGTTAGAAGAAAGGAAACAAATCATAATCTTTTTTTTCTAAAAACTTACTTTTAATGTGTCGGTAATATACCTGTTAACCCTAATACGGCCACAACTGTTAACTTTATACAATACTTTTATAAATTTCTTTCTTTACAAAGTTTTAGTGTGTTCATTCAGAAGAATAAAAGTTTAAATCTTTGATTATATGGGGCATTTCATGGGAGAGTGAAGATTCATGTCTCAGATTTTTCACTATTTTGGGCTATTAATAGTGTTTGGGGTACTGAATTGTTACAAAAGTAGAATTTTCAAACTTATTTTCTATTACGCTATTCAAAACAACAGCTGCCAAATATACTAAAACAGAACTACGGGAGAGTTTCCTGTATTTAACTATGATTGTTACAAGGTTCGCAATCCTTTAATATAGGTTAATAAGTCCTTCAGATCTTAGGACATTTGAATTTCCACGAGCCAGTCGCGAAATCTCATGAATCGATACATCGATAGGTTGATAAGTTGTTCTTCCCACCGCAGCGCGAGGCTCAGATGCCCTAGACGCTCTGTACATTCGCTCGCGGTAAGCTCAAAGTCAGTAGCGATATCAGCCTTCCAGCTGACGTCCATCGAGGGTGATGCTCCACTTTAGTCGAGGATTTCGGCTTTTTCTATAAGTTCAAAAGAGCTTTGCGCTCGATGTATCTGTGGGCGCGAGTTAAATCCTTCGTGACTTGTGTTTACTTTTCAAAGAGAGTAAATTGCTGTTGTGGGTGAAACCACGAAATAGAAAAAACCGACTTAACACTTTTACCCAAATGTATAAATTAGCAAATCAACTTCGAGTTAGAAGAAAGAAGCCTCGGAGGTTTTTAGACGTCAGTATCGAACTTAACGAGTTCTCCTCCGTTATTATATTTTATTCAACCCCGTGGCCGTAAGTATCCTCCGCAGAATTTAGTTGTTTTCCCGCTTCGATTACCTACTAGTTTACTTTCTTTTATTCTTCACTCTCGGTCCTCTACCAAGAGGATCTGGGACCATAATTATCGTGAAAACCTCTCGGTCCTCTGAAACGCGGATCTGGAATCCTATTGTCTCCTATTTCTCGGTCCTCTACCTAGAGGATCCGGGATCCCTAATTATACCTAGTTTCGAAATACCTCTTGGTCCTTTACACAGAGGATCAGGAACTCTTATTTAGTCACATTCCTTGTAACACCTCTCGGTTTTCTGACAAGAGAATCTGAGATACTGATTTCTCCAATCTCTCGGTCCTCTAAATAGAGGATCTGAGATCGCTACTTTATTAAGTTATCCAATACCTCTCGGTTCTCCACCTAGAGCATCTGGGGCCCTAATTGAGTCACATTCCATGTACTCTCTTGGTCCTCTGTCAAAAAGATCCCAGATCCCAAATTATCCCCCTTATCTCTCGGTTCTCTACCGCGAGGAGCTGGAATTCCTACCCTACTATCTCTCGGTTCTCAACCTAAGAGATCTGGGATCCCGAACTTTCGCTTTGTCTCTCGGCTCTGTACCAGGAGGTTCTGAGATCCTTAATCAACCTTCAATTTCTCAGTGCTCTACCTAGAGGATCTGGAACCCTTAATTTGATCCAGTTTCTCAATCTCTCTCGGTCCTTTGCCAGAGGATCTCACAACCCTAATTACCCTACTAACTAGGCTGTCAATGTAGAGGATTTGGGAACCTGAATTATCCTCTGCCCTCTCGGATATCTACCACGAGGATCGAAGATCCCTAATCTTACAAAGTTTTGCAATATTTCTTGATCCTATACCAAGAGGATCCGGGATCGCTAATTATCTAAATCTCTCTCGGTACTCGGTCAAGAGAATCTGGAAACCTTACTTTTCCCTGATGACGCGAATATATCAACTACCTCCACCGCCAGCCTCTACTGGCGGACATGGTCGGAGGGGAGCGAATTCGTCCGAGCAGCTACCGGACGCCCAAGCGTACTAAAGCCGTCATCATTCGTCCATGACCGTGTACAGAAACATTTTCACCGACAATTCTGCGATTACGTTCGATCTTCATCATTATTACCTTAAAAATCGTTAACTAACTTAATGTCCTTGAAAAAATAAATTGCTAACAAAATAATGTGCCAAGTTGTAGTTCGAAATTGATACAATTTTTATAGATATTTGCATTAAAAATTTCGATTTATTTTTCATCATGACTTAGTTGTTAATAACAATAGGAAAAATTGTTTTAGGACGTTTGTATTTGGAATTTTTTGGAAATTTAAAGAAACAAAGAAAAACTATTAATTTTTTTCATTTGTTTATTTCAAAAAGAAAATTTATTCGTCATTTTGGAGCGGACCGAAAGCTTCAAAGACGTTTTTCTCAAATATGAAAAATGATGGAAGCGCTACAATTTTTGATGCACTTCAAAACATATTAAAGCGTGTTTATGATTTTTCCGAAAAAATATCTTGCAAAGAGGTGGCTTTAAAATGACAAATAAATATTGTTTTTTTTTTACAAAAATAAATATAAACATTAGCATTATATTTTTTTCCCCTAAAGTTTCAATAAATTATGAATAAAAGTTATTGAAACAATTTTATGTATTATTATTAACAACTGACTTATGATAAAAAGAAAAAAAGTAGTTCGAAATTGTTAATGCAAATATCTTTAAAAATTAAAACAATTACGAACTGCAACTTGGCATAGTTATTTAGTGCTCCTAACACTATTAACAGCCCAAAGTAGAGCAAAATCTGAGACACGGACTATCACTCTCTCACGATATGTCCCATATGTAACACAATTACTAGTCTGAGTAGTAACGTACAGGTAATTCGCAAGTCTGGCACAAGTGATTTTCCTGGCGTTCATTGGTGACATATTTCCGACTGAAAACAGTCACGGTCCATCTCCGCAGATGGACATGCGTTTTACCGGAACGTGAAAATTTTAAGATGGCAAATGTTATCAGCTTCACTTGTAAAACATTCGCACCATGCTACACTACCCGTTATTACCTGCTGAAATGTATGTTTGCTGCTGAAAAGCGTACAGGACAGTAACAGGTTATCTGGGTACTTTTTTCGATCCTACATAGTTTGGGAGATATTCGCGTTTTGTAAACAAGTATGAAAAATATCGATTTTGGGTTTTCGATAGGAAATCATACTTCAATCTATGCTCTATCTTGTGGCATTATACTTAGGGGCCATTAAAGTATTGCGTCACACGCTGATGGAGGGCGGGTGATGGGGGGAGTAAGCTGTAGTGTGACGGCCATGTTTAAGTTATATACACTGACTATAGAAAAAGTACAGTTTCCAATATTCCAATATGCCTACGAGACCGGGTGGTGAACTATAAGATTCGTTAATGAATCATGAATAATTAAAAATATCAGAATACAATTATTGCAGATATCGTATTGAATTAAATATTATAAAACGTTCTAAATTCCTGATAACATTTCAAATCGAAATAATGTATACTGCATTTACAACAAAACAATTGAATTTTCAACAAAATTTGTAGTTCAATTTTTCAGCAAATAGCTGCATTTTTAACCTACAAAGATAAATTTTCACTCAAGAAAATTAATTTTCTACCAAAGGACGAATTTTCAACCAAAAATGAAAGAGATACATTTTCAATTAAACAAATTACTTTGAAAAAAAAGGATTTTCAACGAGTTGAATTCAACGAAGAAAGACGAACTTTTAACAAAACAGTTGAATCCTTAACCAAACAGATGAATTTTCAACAAGAAAGTTAATTTTTAAACAAAAAAGATGAATTTTGAAGCAAATTCCTTAGTCGACATTAGAAATAGTAAGGGTGAAATGGTATATGATAAGGACGAAGCGAGAATCTGTGCCTATGAGATTAGGAGTATATTTCAGGACTTAAATAATGGGCTGAACGAGTTGATAAAATTATGTACCGAGATGGGGTAAGTAAAAGTTGACTGGAAAAAGGTGATTATCGTTCCTATATACAAAGGAACGGGTCATAGCAAGTGCAATAATTACAGAGGTATCAGCCTAATGAGTACCGTAAGCAAAATATATTAAAAAATACTCATTCATAGGGCAATGAAAATAACAGATGAAAAGATCTGGCATTTCCAATGTGGATTTATGCCAGGAAGATCATGTGCGAATTAGATATTTAGCTTGAGACAGATCACAGAAAAAAGTCTGTGGGTAAGCAAGTAAGTTTTCTGTGCATTTCTTGACCTGGAAAAAGCGTTTAATACGGTGGATAGAAGTAAGCTTTGAGAAGCCCTCACAGATTATAGAGTCAATGAATGGCTACTAAAAGCAATAAGAACAATACTGATATTGTCATTAAAATTAATTTGAATATGTTACAAGTGTCTCCACCTATCATAGAATCTAGGAAACACTTAAAACCTCATTGTTTTTTAAAGGACAAAACATTATCATCATCAAAGAAAATCAAAAAATTATCATTACCAAAAATTTCCAAGTATTAACTCGCTTACTAGATCAATGAACAAATGTTTATTTAAGATACAATATATTCATTCTTAAGATTGTTTTTATGTAAGGAGTTAGATAATTGAATTACAATTACGTTGTTTACAGTATATTGCATTATTTGTTTAACTGAGAGCTGAGTTTTTATGAAATGTTTAACAAAGTCAAATGCAGTGTCCGCAAACGTGTAACGTTCCAATGCTTGTTAAATCATAATTCTTTAACTTCTACTGAAAATTTGTTTTCAGTTAAATGCTCATTTTGAAGGAATTTTTATTGTCTTTAGGTAGACTAAAACCCGAATATCAACAAACAAACAAAATTATTGGGAAAAATGAGCATGGAACCGTAACGTAACCCACAAAAGAATTGCCCATATACAGGTAGCAAAGTGAGTGTAAGGGTAAATGGACAACTGTGTGACTGGTTCGCCATTAGACAATGTGTTAGGCACGGATGCGCTATATCCTCTTGGCTATTTATTTTATTTATTGATAAATGTCTCAAAATGGCCCTCTTCGATGAAGAAGGTGTGGAACTCGGAACAGTGAAGGTGCGTGGGTTAGCATTTGCAGATGATAAGGTTGTTATCGTAGTATCAATCGAAGGCTTGCAGAAAATGTTGAGCAGACTGAATACCAGCATGAAGAACATGGGCCTTAAAATGAACGTGAATGAAACAAAAATGATGGAGTTTGAAGGAAAGGGTAAGAAAACAGTATGCAACACTGCCATAGACGATGAGAGAATACAACAAGTTAAAAGTACGCGTATCTTGGAAGTTTATTTACTACTGACGGAAAGATCGATGGGAGATAGCGAGGCGTATAAATGAGGGTGGGGAGTTTATCGGAAGTGTAGGAGCTAGAGTGGGCAAAAATAAGCAAGTGTTGAAATTTTGTTTGCTTCAGAGTTATTTTTCAGCTCTGGGCAAGCAATTGTTCCCCTTATGGATTTTAATACGTAAAAATACAACTTCTTTTTCAAGCTCAACTTTTCATAATAAGTCAGGAATCAATTGATTAAATCTGGGAGTTACTTGTTCTCCGAGATTTCAATATGGATTTTGTCAACTTTTCATATTTGAAAATGTTATGTAAAAATAACTGAAAACTGAAAAATGGAAAAAACTGATCATTTCACTTCAAGTTCACCCGTAGGTTAACAGGTGAGGCCTTTAGGGCGAGTGCAATGAACCGCGCCGAGTTGAATTTTGTTGGTGACTCGAAATACAAACTGACACTAACGGGAGTGGCAGAACAACAAGACTTTAAATCTCAAGTCATAAAGTTTTAGGACGTAGGTCTCTAGGTAGAAAAGCGTAAAAATAACAGGAACGAACAGCGAATTGGTGGTCTCCAGAAGCCTCGCAGGTGAATCCTTAGGGTGGACTTACAGTTTTATAACTTTTGACAAGAATTATAAAAACATTCTCGAGAGCTGAAAAACGACTCTACAGAAAAAGAAAAAAATAGGCATATTTTTTATTTCGGCTACGCTATATGTATTTCCAGTCTTCAATGACAATTTAAAAAGTCTTTTATTTTAGACCACTCTAGTAGGAGCCATTACTATATGTAAAAATATAAAATATAAAGGTAAAATTAAAATATAACATTCTGTACTTACACTCACTGTCCTGTACGGTAGCGAGACCTAGACCTACCAAGAAAAGGATAAAGGAGAAGTTAACGTGGTTGGCATGCAATTCTTGCGGAATGTATGCGGTAAATCGCTAATGGACAAAGTCAGTAATGAGAAGATCCTCAAAGAATTTAGTGCAGAGGAAACACTGTTTCACAACAGTGAAAGAAATTTGTTGAGATGGTTTGGGCATATTGATAGAATGAAAGGAGAACGACTGATGACACCAGTATATTAGTTAAAGTGAGGCTGTGATTTAGGCAGCGTACCCAGAGGCAGAGAAAGGGAAGAGTGGTGAGAAGGTGTGAATGAGACACTACAGCGACAAGCTATAAATAGCCATAGAAACACAAGAGTTTGCATGAGAAAATCTATGGACGTTAAGGAAGCTAAAATTTTATGCCAGGACAGGAAAGAGTGGAGAAAAAAGTTTATAAGAAATGTGTGATTACGAATGTCATTGGAGTGATATATGCCTCAAACGAAAGACCTTGGGTACTAATGGGCTCGCCTAGAGAGATTTACTTAATGTATGTGATTAGAATAAGAGTATGGATCTTACTATGTGTTTTTCAGTAAGTTTGCGTATTTTTGTGTGACATATGACACATGATGACTTTGTGAAGCTCTTCGCTTGGGACGAATGCTAAAGTTAGTCCTGATCCCTTAGTTTGGCGTGAAATAGTTCGAGCGTCGGTGAAGATCCTCTAGCGTGCATGAAAAGCGCCCTTTTGAGCGATACAGCCGAGAAACTGTCCATTTTTCGACTTTTTGACATTAAAATGTTTTGTACGGAATTTCACAAACTACAAAATACCTCATAACGAAAGAAATCCACAGAGGACTTTTTTCAATGTATTTTGTGCATTTGTTTCAACCAAAATAGTTGAACGTTCAACCTAAAAAAACGAAGTTTTAACAAAATAGTTTACTTTTCAAACAAAGAGATCAATTTTCAACTAAAAAAGAATCAATTTTTAACCAAATAGTTGAATTTTAAACTATGAGGGATAAATTTCCAACCAAAAATGGAATAGTTAAATTTCAAACCAAAGAGATAATTTTTTAACCAACAAAAAAATGAATTTTCAACAAGGGAGTTCAACTTTCAACCAAGTAGTTGAATTTTTGATAAGAAAAGATGACTTTTTAACAAAATAATTGCTTTTGCAACCAAATAATTAAATTTTCAACAAAACAGAATTTTGAACTAAACGAGATGGATTCGGTATCAAAATTATAATAGTAGTCTCTTCAACCAAAAAGAGTAAACTTTTAACAAAAAATATTTGGATTTTATTATTGGGTTCTAATGATTTAGTTCGCACCCAGCAAAAAAACGAGAAAAAGGGGTAGTTTTTTGAAAATAGGGAGATAAAAAGGAATTCCTTTAAAAGGGGGAAAAGAGGGGAAGAGGGGAAAGAGTATGAAGTCTGAAATATGAAAACGATTTTTAAACTTATTAAGTTATTATTAAACTGTACCGTTGCAGGACCATCTTTCGCAAAATTCGCAAACTTAGTTCAAATTTAGTATCAGGCAATGGAAATATGGACTGCTTCTTATGGCACTCGCTATCTTTAAATATTTATTTAGTTGTAATGTGGGCCGGAGATCTTCTGAGATACCCTCTGGAGCTCAGGCTATAAACCCCAATGTGCCACACCCGTCTTTGTTCTCAAGGCAGTACGCCGAATGCACTGTGCCAGGCGTACCCCATGGCCAGTGAATGCCGCGGACCTCTTTGCACAGCAAAGGTTAGGGTGAACGGAGCGGTCCCTCTGAGGTCATCGGTGTACTGCTGTGTGTTATGTAAGTGTATGTCTGCGTGCGTTCATGACTCGAAATCGACCGGCGACCACCGAGCGATGGAACTCTTCATGGAGCTCCATCGAAAGGAGATCGCTTCCCCTTTTCCGAGACTTGTCAAAGTCGACTAGTGACCCCAAGCAATTTTCCGCTCGCCATGGATCCTATTCTTTGGGAGGTAACTAGCCTCTTTAGAGGGATATATACAGTTTAACGCATTCATGCCCAGTGGGTCGCTAGCGACTCAGCTTTGTTTATGGTAGTTTATACGAGCATTCGGTTGTTAATTTAAAATTATTAAAATTATGTATTTAAAAATATTTTTTTCTCGAAAATATTGCTAAAGGACATAATTTTATTTAAATATTAAATTTGAAAAAAATACGGAAAAAATCTGTACATAAATGAGTTAAGGTTGGTTCCGAACCATACAACCCTTGGTAGAAGTACATACAACCATTTCCATTGGTACCGGCACAGGGATTGAACTCCAGGACTCCTGCTCGGAAGCCTGAAAGGGTTCATTCGGGGCCCAAAATGTCTGGAATTTATCCGGCTGAATGTCACTATACGTAACTCCAAACCGACAATGTAGGTATTTGTGTTGTGGTACGTCATATTTTCATGTAACGTTTCATTTCCATATTTATTACTATACAAAACGATTCTAAAAAGGCTTTTATAATTATTTTTAAAAATAGTAAGGGGGGGGGGGTTCGAAAGAACGTGATGTAATATTGCAGGTTGGGATCTCGTCAATTAGTTACAGGGCGTAGCAAAGGGTACGGGATGGTAACGTTACCACGCCTTTTTGTAACGGACATGTGCATGGCCCGTTTTCCATAAACACATCACTGAAGTTCGCTACATTTATAAACGAAAATAACTTTTTTTTTAATTACTCAAATCAATTTTCTGTTGATCAATTAACTTAAAATAATGTAATATATGATTTTACATCGTAATAACTCATTATAAAAACATATTTATTGTTTTAATCAAATAAGCTATATTTGTTATTCGGAGAAATTCTAACTTTCCACTGATTACTCTCATTTTAAGTCAGGCATTAGCAAAAAACGATTGATCCGAATATTATTGCTGAAATCTTGCGTTTTATCCACCCAGGCACTCCGATATGCACACGAAAATTCTAAAAAAATTATAACTTTCCTCTAAACGTACAATTCTCTAATGTTATTTGACTAATTACTTGTACTCAATGTCGAACAAAATAAGGAAAAGATTCATCCCAATATCCTGATCGGAAGGCTGTGCTTTGTCCGCCCACGCACTCTGAAATGTACACGAAAATTATGAATTCTAAGCCTACAATCCACATGCTTTCCGTCCCGCTACGACTCTATTCATTGGGAGTGGTTTCATCAACAAAGGATGAGATCAGATCCTTGTACGCGAAATTGATCCTCTATGTGTCTTTACAAGAAGATTATTCTGCGAACAGCACAAATAGTCGCTAATGGACGAGGCCCTCTTCTGAAAATGGTCAGGAAACACGAGTAGTGGACCTCGACTACAATGTCAGGTGTGAGAAAGGTGCATCAAACACCATCCTTCTCGAATTAATGAAAAAAATAATTAGAAAAAGGACCCCGCATGTATATAGTTTATAGTATTTGAACAAAAAATCCTAATAGTAAATTCGAAAAATGGACAACTTTTCATCAGTAACGCGCCAAAAGTCGCTTTTCTGTTCGGCACCACGCTTAGGGATCATGCCCAGCTCTTTGTCCCTTGAGCATTTTGTAGTTTAGGACCCCCTGGACAATAATATCCATGTCTGAGGGTCCAGATAAGCATAGTTTTTCGTCGGTCTGAACAAATGTTGCTTTTCATGCACGCTTAATAAGCTCTACCGACACTCGAGGACTGATTGGCACGCTGTATGGGACTTTGACGACAGTGGGTCACTATTTGGCGCTGCGCTGATAAATCATGCCCAAGACTCTGTAACTCTGATATTTTGTAATTCCCCCCCCCCCCCCCAGGTTGCCGCCTTCTGTACACGCTAGGAGGGACTCTGCTGACATTAAGTGTTTCATTGGTGCCACAATGTTATATCGAGCCCAACATTTTTTGTAACTTATATGGGGCATTATTTCTCAACTGCCCCAACTTTAAAAGTCATGTTCTTTGATTTTCTTCAAATTCGGGGAATATGTTCACCTACCCGATAGTACTTAATCGACAAATTTATAGACCACAAAAACCACCCCCCTCCAAGTGATGGGGGTGACATTTTCAACCCCAACGCCTGCACGGGT
>CAKNXH010056183.1:41229-53439 GCA_932178445.1 Andricus quercusramuli
GTGCGCAACGGAGACTGCTGCCCGAAAATCGTAGTTCCAGAAAATCTGGCACTTCTCGTTTCGGACAATTGACTCTATATCCTATGGGGCGTTCGGCAGGGCAGGGTCGCGACCAACACCGTAAGAGCGACAAAGGTGGTAATAAAGTACTCTTAGGGCCGCATTATGTCTATAGATATACGTTGTTCCTGCGTGGATCGGACGCCCCGATAGTATGTGTTCTAGGCGCGATATTCTAAGGTGGAGATTACACCGTCCTGGCATGCGAAAATAAAGCCCTCTGTACCTGAATTGAGCCCTGATGATTTGAGGAAAGCAAAAGTTTGCTCCTTCGACAAGGACTGTTTTTCTACATTTCTGTGAAAGTTTCCGTGCATATGCTTGTCGAGTAGCTCTTGGTGAAATTTTCCAACCTCTGCTTTCTTTACTTCGGCGTTTAGACGTGAAGCATCTAGATGGATTAATGCACTTTCTTCACTTCTGATGTTAAAATTCAGGCCAAGAGTCTCGGCAGCTTGCTCCGCGGCTTTGTAAAGGAACGCTCCTTCGCCAATCATCTCGTGGTTTCTGACCATCTTTAGGAGAGGATCTCTGCCATTCGCAACGATGTAAGCTGTACTTAAAACAATTCGGTTATGGAGACACTGGAGATTCAGAAGTCCGCGTCCGCCTTGACGGCGTGAAATGTATAATCGCGGAACTGACGAATTGATATGCAAGCTTTTATGCATATGCATGATCTAACGCGTGGTGACATCAAGGGCCTTAAGCTCGTTCTTCGTCCATTGAACCACCCCAAACGAGTAGAGTAGAACCGGGACGGCAAGCATGTTAGTCGCAGATACCTTGTTCTACGCCGACAGATTGGAAGACCAAATCTGTCGAAGAAGATGCTTGTATCTGCTTTGGAGAGAATCCTTCACTGATGTTACGTCCTGAATGCGGCTTTGAGGCACGCCCAGGTATGTATAGGTCTCTCCAGTGTTAAGATATATAATAACACTTATATCCACAAGCTCAGGGTCCTTGGGAACGCCAGTTATCTTTCCTTTCTTCAAATGAATTTTGGCACACTTGTCCAAACCACAGTCCATCCCAATCTCTCCTGTGTAGTTCTTGACGATATTTATAGCAGTTTGAAGTTTGCTTTTACCAGCGGCATAGATCTTCAGGTCATCCATATAAAATACATGAGTGACCTTATGCTCACGGTGATTAGTGTCGCCACAGAGGTATCCAGGAGAATTTCGTAGTGCGAGAGATAGAGGCAGAAGTGTGATGCAAAAAAGCAAAGGGCTCATACTACCCCCTTGGAAGACGCCCCTCTGGAAGGTGACGTTGTTCGTCGTCAGACGATAATTCCTAGATGAGATGGTAAATCTAGTTTTCGAAAGAGGCATCAATCGCTCTATGCATCGCAATATGTGTGGATGTACCTTCAAGCTTTCCAACAGACAAATGATAAGTCTATGTGAGGTTGAATCGAAAGCTTTCCGGTAGTCAATCCAGGCCATTGACAGGACGCGCTGATGGGCGGCAGCGTTTTTACAGACACACCTGCCAATCAGCAGGTTCTCTCGACAGCCTGCTACACCTTTTTTCGAGCCACGTTGTTCGTACATCTCTCGCCATATCACGCCTAGTCCTCAAATTTGCAACGTAAACTTACGTCCAGAAGAAAGAAGATATCGCGCTCAAAGTTTGGAAAATGAAAGAGGAGACAATAATGTTTACGGCTCTGGTCTTTTCTGGTGGAAGTTTTGAAAAAAAAAAATTCCGAATAAAATAAAACTGGAAGCTATATCGATACTTTCCCATGTCAACTTACGTCCGCGCGGAAGAAGATATCGTGCTGAAAATTTAGCACGCTAAGTAGAAGGCTCGAAGGAAGGCGGCTTTGGTCCTAAATATTTGGAATTGTGAAAAAAGTTTTGTACTAATTCGGAGAAATACCGACCGTGCTCCAGAACACTACAAGAAATTTTCCATTTTGTGCGTGTCTGAAATACGTATCAGCTGTTTCAGAGCAGCACTATCGCAGCAAGCGACTTCGCACTTCCACGGGTCTGTGGGTAAAACAGATTGCATGATACTGAAACGGAAATGCATCGGTCAATATTTATAATTTTCATAAATAAACTTTTTTCTTCCCCCAACTCTGTGCCTTGCCACAAATGGTCATTTACTATTTTTTAATATTTTCGGAAAATTTTTCCGCGATATTCAAACTTTTATTTTTAAATATTGGTAAAAAATATTTATCTCAGGACTGACTCGATCAGCTGTTATACTCATTGCATGGCCTTAAGGACAGCTGTAAAGATCTTATACAGTGTGTTCAAACAAGTTATTGGCCTGTAATTCTCTGGTTTGGACAAGTTGCCTTTTTTCGGTAGGACTATAGTGCGTCCTAACACCAGCCACTGCGAAATGGCCGTCTCCGACTTTAAATATGAGGTGAATATGCGGGCCAAATGTTGGTGTATAGAAGTAAACTTCTTCCACCAAAAGTTCTTGATACAATCTGGTCCAGCACCGGAACAGTTCTTCGTGCCTCCAAGTGCTTTTTTCACCTCTTCGGCAGTGACTGATGGGCACCCCTCTTCAGATTTTATAAGGCTGTCGCAAAACTCCTTGAAGCGGATAATATTGTCAGTATCTTCTTTCAACTCTAGTGTTTTCGGGATCTTGTACACCTCTCTCCAAAAAGTCTCTACCTCCTTGGGCTTGGGTGAATTTTTTACAAAAACAGGGGGATCACTGAAGAGGCGTGCTGGGTCAGCGAGAAACTGTTGATTCTGCCTGATCTATCTCTCCCTCTTCTGTATCCTCCTCCTTGCGTCAGATAACATCCTTATTTTGTTAACAATATGCTGCTTAATTGTTAGCAGCTTTGACTTGTTTAGTGTGTGATTCAATGTCCTTAGTTCTTGGGCGAACTTTCGAACCCTTTCCGTGAACGGTCCATCCATTCCATTTTCTTGTTCAGTTGATGCAAGCGTCTTCTTGTCTTTTGATCCATCGTCGGTTTCAGTCTTCGATTTGAATCAGCCAAAGCTCTCGCAGCACCATAAACTGAGCAATTGATGGTCCAGAGGTCGGTCTCTTGCTAGATATCTCCATGAAGGGAGGCATCCATTTCAGCCAGATCTTGGGCTTAAGAGGAACTTGCATGTTGATGTTCCTCCTTGTACTGAAATTGCGATCATCTTCCAGAAGGTGCCTGCTTTCTGCGGTTGGTCTTAATGTCGTTTCATCTTCGTCTGCAGCTTGTTCAAACAGCGGTTGAGGAAGCGCTCCGCGTACATATCCATTTTTCTGGAGGTATTCGGCTTGATTTCGCAAACACTGATGCGAAACGTGCTGAAGCTCTGGGTGTTTCTAGCACCACAGAGTATGCATACGCGCCATAAAGCCTCCGCGAACAGGGATAATGCTGGCATCGTAGCAGTCTAGCACGTCATTCTTAAGTTGATCCGTCCACTCAATGTGAGCGTTTCGCCGGTTCGTCGTCGTGTTTCCATCTAAATTATTTTCAGCACCCTGAACTCTAGGATGATCGGCATTGTTTGCCGATCCATTGTCGGGTGCTCTGCGTGTTCGATCGTTTTGAACCGCAGCTACAACATTCTGGTAGTTTGGCGGTTTCATTGTCGTTCCCACGAGTAGCTAGGGAAAGGGTTCGTTCATCCTTGTAGAGCCCCGCGTGCAAGGATAAGGAGTATACTCTGAGAGGTCGCCGGTATCCCAGAGTCACCGTTAAAGACACCTCACCCAGGTGCCATGCAGCTTTCGGCACGGTTCTCACACCTTCGCTTAGGGGTTATTCCTTCGGGACCATCCCTGGACAATTGTCCGCGACTGCTTATTAATTATTGTAACCGTATTCAGCAGAAACCCTTGGTACGGGGACCCTCTATCCGCAACCCGAGGACGCGTTCGGTGGCTTTGTCATAAGCCCGTCGGTTCTATTCCAAAGGAATCGAAACCGAAACCGAATGGTGTCAGAAGAGGGATTTGAACCCACGCCCTCATTCGAGGACCATATTATATTATATATTATACCATTATACCATATTATATACAGGGTGACAAAAAATAAGTGTATACAAACTTTCACAACACGATTGAAAAAACACAATTACTTCGCACCCATTGTATGAATTTTTTTCTTATTCTATGAATATGTGGTACATGAAATTTTGTTGTTTTAATGTGTCAGGTTTATTTTAATTGCTTACTCCACCATGTCAAACGATCGTATAGCGATTATAGTACTGCATCAGTTGAGCAAACGCAATTGTGAAATCGCACGGGAGCTCGGCATTGCTCGTTCACTAGTTTGTCGTGCAGTAAAACGGTTTAAAGAGCTTGGCCATGAAGGTGACCGTCCAGGAAGAGGAAGAAAACGTACCGTCAACACTTCCAGAACCCGTCACATCATCATAAAACGAGTAATGCGTAATTCCAATATTTCTATGAGAAAAGTAGCTCGCGAGACGGGTATTAATCGTGAGTCGGTGCGTCTCATAGCAAAAAATTAACTTGGACTCCATCCTTACAAGCTGCGAAAAGGCCAGCTCCTGACCGATGAAAACAAGCTTGTACGGCTTCAAAGATGTCGCTTGCTTTTGCGCCGAGCCGCAGGTCTGCGCTGTGAAAAAATTGTCTTCTCAGATGAGAAGCTCTTTCCTGTTGAGCAAGTGCACAACCGACAAAACGATAGGAATTGGTCCACAGAAGCTCCTGGACCATCATCTGTCATAGGACATCGACAAAATCCTGTATCTGTTATGGTGTGGGGTGGGATATGCGCCAGTGGCAAGACACCCCTGATTTTTGTCGAAAAAGGAGTCAAAATCAGCAAAGATGTCTAGTGCAAAGATATTCTGGAGGATGTAGTACTTCCTTGGGCCCAACAGCACTTTGGCGATGAAGAATGGACGTTTCAACAAGACTCGGCTCCAGCTCACAGGCAAAAAAAGACCCAAGATTGGTGCAAGGCTCATTTTCCAAATTTCATCACACCTCAAGAATGGCCACCGTACTCACCGGATCTCAATCCCATGGACTATAGCATATGGTCAATTTTAGAGGCAAGGGTCTGTGCTACACGGCACAAAACTTTGGAGTCCCTAAAGCAAACGCTGCTTCAAGAGTGGGACCGAATAACAGTGGAGGAGCTGCGGCCCGTAGCAGAGAATTTTGTAAAGCGATTAAGGTTGTGTATTCGTGCTAAAGGTGGTCACTTCGAAACTTAGTTGTTAATAGTATTACTTAGGCATTGTATAATTACATTCTACCGTTTGTTTTTCATTTTCGTTCACTATAAATTTTTCTCACTGAAAAATGTTGTGTACACTTATTTTTTGTCACCCTGTATATATATATATATATATATATATATATATATATATATACGAGTGTAGTTCTTAAATGAACCTTAACCTATAAAATAGTAAGTATTTGTTTTCTTTTTCAATTTCTCTGTTTGTCTGCAAATCGCCTCAGTGAGATTAAATTTTTAATTTGATTTTATAAATTATTTGGAATTTATCGTATTCCCCTCGTTCCAAGATCTAGAGGGTCTGATTGGTAGGAACCGTGCAAACTCAATTTAGCTAGGTCAGATTCGCGCCTCAGAGTGCACCCTCTCTCCCTGATGAGGTTCTCAGTACTTTTAGATTTAAATGTGAATTTATATTATCCACATTTTATTTTGTTGTTTTATTTTAGGAATATTAATTTTAAGGATTACTTGATACCCGCCCGTCAATTTCTCATAGCTGCACTGTTCAAAAGTGCACTTAGCTGGTTCCAGCATAGAATAAGATTATCTTGAATATTTTTATCATAGCTAGTTGCAGTGAGCTTGAGTTTTATTCCTGTTCTTCGAGTTATAGAAGCGGTATGAGTGGTAGAAAAAAAACATAAAATTAGCTAATTGGAATGCGCATAGTGTTTCTGGCAAAAGGGGCGAGATTGAATCACTCCTCTTCCAGAATGATTTGGACCTCCTGTGTATTATGGAAACCTGGCTCACTGAGGGTAGGAGGGTAGGAGTTCTTATCCTTGTCAAAAACGAATTTTCCATTGACAGGATAGACACAGAGGGAGCCCGGTGTGGTGGGCATTACTCTTTCCTCCTCCTTGGGACAAATTTTGGTTGCAGACGTGTATGCTCTCCCTGATGCTGGGATACTATACGATGCCTGGTTGTCCTTGATTGGGAAAGCAAGCGAGTATGGTAGGAATCTACTATATGGGGACTTGAATGCCCACTCTCCCATGTGGGGCTCCCCTAATCCTAACTATTCGGGAAGGCTCTCTGTTTAATCAACAGATGGAGGAATTGGTACTGGCTCTGTCTGAAACCCTGATGGAGGGTGAGAGCCTGAGTGCGGTTTATGAGAAATACATAAACGTGGTTTTCGAGTCTTTGGACGCTAACGGCGCTTTTCGTGCCTCTTCCAGGAGGTCCGACAGGAGGAGACAACCTCTTTGGTGGAATGAGGAGTGTGAGATGGCTCAGAACAGAAAGAGTGCTGCGCGGAAAAAATTCTTGGCCAACCAGACGTGGGAACTAAAGGCTGAATACAAAGCTGTTGACAATGAGGTCAAACGGTTTATTCGCGATGAGAAGTACAATGCTCTTCGTGATTTCTGTGAAACTATGGACCCCGCGTCTGGGCTGGCCAAAATCTGGCGGTCGGTTAGATCTCTTGCTGCTCGCTCACATTTTTCCAATACTAACGTAATAACAGACCCGGAATCGTCAGTGATCAGACAGCTGCGTCAGCGATTGGTGCGCTTGGATATCCCAGCCATAGAGATGGAAACGCACAGTGGGCTACGAGACCCGGTTCCGTGGCCAAAAATCCAATTTTCAAACTTTCGAATGCGTACAAAAGAATCAGGTAATTGTAATCAGTGATAATTGGGGTATCTTATACATAAATAATAGTTTAATTAATAAAATCCTGCTCCGTTGGCAGACATGCAAAGTTAAGAATGTTTAAAAAATTCTTCATGTGTTCTTCGTTCAAACATTTCATATAGTTATTGATCTATTATTTTTTATAATGGTTCTTTTTTCTTTATCACCTTCAGATACATAGAAGTTAAAAAAAATTTTGAGTGAATGAAAAAAATTGAATAAAATGTCTGCCACATTGATGTTAGAAACTAATTAGTACTTTGGTAAAATATTTTCTTTCATTCGCCAATAACATGAGATAACACAACATATCAAAAATTTTCCCATACCAATGTGTTCACTATGATATATACTTTACGGTAGGGGTGCCCACTTCTGCCCGTTAAAAAAATAATAATAATCGCAAATGATAGAGTCAGCGTCCGAGTGCGAAGAACTGACCTGTCTGGCTCAGTTGCGCGAAACGCCACGTACGCACGCACGCACACGTCTCATATTTCGCTGTGCTTTTCACTTGTTTTACAGTGTTTACTTTGCTTCGAAATCTTATCCAAAGTTACAGTTTTTATAATTAAAAATTAAAACCAAAAATTAATAAAAAATCATAAACATAAAAACAAATCAAAATTTAAATACCCTTTTGATAGGCTCTGGTAACTTATTATAAGCTAACTGTGGACAAAAGTGTTTCATTTTTCGTAGATAATTTTTTAAATACTTTTAAATATTTTCGTTCTCAATATAAAATCCACTAAATGTTTTTTCTTTTAAAAATTCTGACTCCCGATTCGTAATCAGCGTCCTCGAAACCACGTAGATACCACCTTTCAAGTAAATCCAATAATTTTTTGAAATACTCTTCCACCATATTGGACCCGTCATTTCGTTTTTTTTTTTTCAATTTTGACTTCAGTTTTGCAGTCAACGTCCTTGAAAACACATAGATACAACGTTTCAAGTAGATTCAATAATTTTTTGAAATACCCGTCCACCATATTGGATCCGCCATATTGTTTTTTGAAATTCTGACTACAGATTTGGAGTCAGCGTCTTCGAAAACCCACAGATACCACGTTTCAAGTAGATCCAATAATTTTTTTTAATACTCGTCCGCCATAGTGTTTTGTTTTTTGTAATTCTGAAATCAGATTCGGAATCAGCACCCTGGAAAACCATATACAAGTGACCTTGCAATTCATTGTTGTACATTTTGATGTGTTTTCCAACTTTTGGCTACGGAACCGGGTCGCCTGGCCCACTGTGAAACGGTTAGAAATGTCGACGAGTCTGATCTCATGAATGGGGACTTTTCCTGGAACGAGTTCTCTGCTGCCTTGAAACGTGCAAGAAGAAGTCGGCTGCGGATGTGGACGGGATAATCTATGAGGTTATCAGGGGACTCTCTGACAAGGTGCTGAGATTTGTTCAGGACCTATTCAATGCCATGTGCAGAGGGCTGCCATGATACCTTAGTCAATTTTATCCCGAAAGCGGGGGGTAAAGGCTTCCGCCCGATTTCCTTGACATCCACCTTCTGCAAACTGTTAGAAAGACTGGTGCAGAAGCGACTGGAATATCTTGTCGAGCTGTGGATCTGTGGTGACGGATATCATGACGGGCCTCGGGCAGGGCAGGGCAACCCTTGCTTTGGCCCTGGACATTAAGGGCGCGTTAAACTCTGTCCTCCCTGGTGACCTTATTGAGGGGCTAAGGGAGCCTAATCTTCCGGCCAGGATGCTCAACGTTTTTTTCTTCTTGATCTGTAAGAGGAAGTTATACTTCTCATCGGGCGACAGTGATCCAAGGATCTGTGGGGTTGGGGTACCTCAGGAGGGCGTCCTCTCCCCGCTTCTCTTTGGGCTCGCGCTGAGACTCTTGCGAGACTTCCTGCCGGACGAGGTTGAGGTTGCCATGTACGCGGATGATGTTCTGTTGTATGTCACCATGGGGACATACCATGGGGAAACACCATGTTGTATGTCCATAGGGGACTTCTCAGTGCGTGCTTAGAGTGGGGGCTCCTCTTTTTCTTCGTGCGAGCAGGACATCGCTTGAGAGGCTAGATCGAGTTCAGTATGCCTCTGTCCGCGTTGGCTTGGGCTGTATGAGCTCTACACCTATTTCTATTCTGCTGCAGGGGAGGTTCCCCTCTCCTTGAGAAGATCCCTCCTCGCAAATAGGTTCATATTGAGAAATTTTATCTGGAGCGGAAAACCTTTTATTAACAAACTACAATCGCTTGCAGAATTGACCAGAGATAGGAGATTCAAGGTGCGTCCGAAGAGTTGTGGCCTGGTTGACGCCTTAAATTCGATGGATGTGTTCACCTCATTGGTTGTTACCTCGTGGAGACCCTCCTATTTTGATCGGGAATGGGTAAATTTGTCGGTAGTGGTTGGCCTAGATCAGGAGTCTGGGGTGGTATTTAGGGACCCGAGTTCTGCGCGACTTCGGTTTGAGGACTTTGCGGATTTGC
Organism: Andricus quercusramuli; assembly: GCA_932178445.1. Lineage (NCBI taxonomy): Eukaryota > Metazoa > Arthropoda > Insecta > Hymenoptera > Cynipidae > Andricus > Andricus quercusramuli. Next base: position 50,643 of record CAKNXH010056183.1, read on the forward strand.
CTTTTCCGGATGCAATCAGGGTTTACTCTGATGGGTCGGTGAATCCGGGGCTGGGGTCGGCAGGCTGTGGCATCTTTGTCCCGTCGTCTGGGCTTAGATTTGGGGTTAGGTTGAGAGACTTCGCATCTGCACTAATGGCCAAGCTGTACAGCATATTTTATGCTGTTAAACATGCCATCGAGGGGGTGTGGGGGGTGGGGGGTTGTATTATGTCATCTTTACAAACTCCCGATCGGCCCTTGTTCTCATAAGGGACAGGCTGTTCGACCATTCGGGTGCTCGACTGATAGGGGATCGGATAGATTCAGCAGGACGTTCGGGTGTCTCTATCAGTATTGTATGGATCTTAGATCACGTGGCTATTACAGGGAACGAAACAGCGGACGAAATCGCCAGGACGGCATCTAGACATCCGTTTATTAATCACAGAGGAATTCCCGTTAGTGATCTTCGTCTGGTTTGCCAGCATGATTTTCAGGACTAGGCTCTCCTTTGCTGACCTTATGGAAGGACGGGGGGCTCGAGGGCGGAGTACTTCGGGCATGTAAATGTTAAGACGCCTAGGTCATGGTTCCGGGGTATCGATCTTCCGAGACCGCATATCAATCTCGTCACCAGATTAAGATCTTCACATATATGTACGGGGGATCAATTTGCTTGCTGCGGGCAGGTCCGAGTTTTTCCGACACATTAGGCGGAGATTCCCGGACTTGCCTTCAGTGAAACAGTTAAATATTAATGAGATCATTTTCAATCCTACTGTTGAATCGGTTGGCGAGCTGGGGCGCTTTGTGGTTGGGGGGGGGGGGGGCTGGCCTAATAGTCTGAATTGTGTCATGGCACGAGCTGACCTGTATAGTGTGCCTTCCCTCCTTCCTTATCCCATGCAGGTTTGGGGCGAGTGGAGGCGTCTGCTAAGGGAGGCTCTCGAGGAGGATCAACTTGATGAGTGATGGTGATTTAAATGTGTTTTTCATGGCTGATTAATCAATGCCAGTATAATCAAACCATCAACAATTATTTGGATCTAGAACATGAGTCGGTTATTTGAACTGACTTTCTTGGACTTTGAGGAAGTTAACGTGTATGAAACGTATCCGGCTAACCTTCTAATTGGTGCAGGGTGTCTAGTGATCAGACAATTTGAAATTCCCGGATTTTTCCCGATTTTTTCCCGGTAAAATATATTTCCCCCGACCAAGTTTTAGATGTCTTTTTGTGATTTTTGAAAGTCAACGTATACATAGAAATAGGAATTTTAACATGATATACATAGAAAAACTCCGCCCGCTGCGCAAGCACACTCATCGCGCGCTGCTCCCAAATTTGAGCGCGCCTAGGGCGCGCTTCTGTTGGGTTTCGATCTTCGCGCTCAATCATTGTACATCCCCTACACTTTTGCATAGAACTTTTAAAATTATAGGTCAAACCATCAAAAACTGAAATGTAATAATTGTAAATTCTCTTTTGTTAAAGCTCTTTCGGCTTTAACGAACATATTCTCATCACGAGTCTTGTGAGAAAAAAAGGTTAAAAGCAAGTTTTCAGATATAATTTGAAAACAATTTTGTGATCAAACATTTTATTGTACCTTGTGTTTTTTGTCAAAAAATTTAATTTGTTTATTTGTAACCGCATTTTTCACAGTTGAACAAAAACTATGCGTCTTATAAAAAAAAGATTAGGAACAAATTGGTAGCTCTTTGTTGGGTGAACAACTTCGGTCTATTTATTTTTTTCATGGCTTGTGTCGTTTTTCGTGAGGATAATTTGTTCGAACTTCCGAGTACTACGAATAGCCGTACATAGAAATTGCAAATCTTGAAAAAAATAGTCTTAAACATTTTTTAAATGCTATAACTTTTTTAATTTTTATCAAAAAAGCTGGGTAAATAACTCCAATCTGATAATTTTTTCTAAAGTTATCGTGCGTACAGACTAACAGACTACACACTTACTACAGACTACAGACAGCCAGCTTCTTAAATATCGTTTTTTCTGACTCAGGGTGTCTTGAAACGTGGAGATTTAATGAAAAACGACGTTTACGTGGTAATATCATTTTTCACTATTAAAACCAAAACCACGCGTCCTTTAAAAAAGTGATTCATCACAAATTAGTAGATCGTTTTCAGGTGCACAATTTTTGTCGATTCATCTTTTTTTGTATCTTGCATAGTTGAACCGCAAAATCGAATTATTGTTTATCTTTCATTATTTGTTGTGGAGTCAAAATTTGAATTTTCGATTTTTCAAGAAAACTCAAAAAGTGTTTATGATAATCTTGTTGGACCATAGAATTTTTAACTCTTAACAAAATGGTCTCAACATTTATGAAAATGCTCTGACTTTTTGAATTTAGATCCAAAATAGCTGGCTAACGAACTTGCCTTTTTCTTTTAGGTCTTAAAAAGGGTGCGAAAGTTCAATCCAATCTGATCATTTTTTTTTTTTAAGTTATCGTGCCTACAGACTGCAGACAGACTACAGACAGACTACACACTACAGACTAAAGAAAGATACCTTCGTAAAAATCGTTTTTTCCTGACTTAGTAGGTTTCAAAACGTGAAGATTTGATGAAAACCGACTAACAAAGTCAAATTTTACATAAAACCAATACCTTCTCATTAGGATGAAAATGTAAAAAATTACATAAATCGGTACTTAGGATAAGCCTAGGAAGGAATCTTGCGACTACAGATAAAGTGCAAATCCTATTCTAAAAAGACGATTGAGTCGAAGTCGAAATATCGTAACGCCTTTTCCGCACTTCTGATTCGTCGTGTAGTTATCGAT
>CAKNXH010056183.1:53449-70502 GCA_932178445.1 Andricus quercusramuli
ATCGATTGTGATTTTCGACAATCGATACTTGCCGTTCGGAAATTCCGCGTCCTCATTTGAATTTGGTTTCTTTAAATAATGTTATTTATGGATAATATTATTATTTACTATGATAAACCAATAAACAATAATGATATTAGTATGGTTTATGAGTCATATAATTACATGATTTATATTGATGGTTATATTTTGTTAATTATGGTTCCATGGTCCAGTACTACGTCCTGTCGATCCGGTTGTAACAACAGCTGAGCAGCAGTGAGATTCCGATAGCGTGTAGAAAATTGAACGGACCTCTTTTTCTAATGTATGGAGATAGAAAGAGAGGTTTGTTCGATTTTATACTTCGAAACAGCATCTGAGTACCACTGCAGGACTCAAAATTTTTCGAAACGTGTCGGCTTTGTTAGTAGTTTCTATTAAAAAACGTGTTCGGTTCTTAGTTTCGATTGAAAAACGTGTAAAGCTTCTTCGAAACGCGTTGCTTTTATCGATTAAAAACGGAACTACTACTTTCAAAAATTCTTCATTGGGAACACTGCAGTGGATAAAGCGACAGTTGAGAAGCACGCGCACGTGTAGTGTTCTAAAGAGCATCGCTTTAAATTCAACTCAAAACATTAATTTTCTATAAAAAAGACTCATTTTAAACAAATCACACGAATTTCATCCGAAAAAAATCAATTTTCAACCAAAATTAGAACAGTTGAAATGTCAGAAAAATAAATGTTCAACAGAAAAAAAAATTTCAACAAGATATTTTTTTTTTAATTGAAACAAATTATTTTTTAACAAAACACGTAACAATTAAATTTTTAGTTGGGACAATCAATTTTCAATAAAAAAAATGATTTCTCAACAAAATAATGCAATCTGAAACTAAAAAAGATAAATTTACAACCCAAACATATAATATTCAAAATTTGCAGTTAGAGAAGAATATTAAAAAAAACGAGTTTTCAGTAAAATTAATTAATTTTTAACTGAAAATATAAATTTTCAAGCGAAAATGGAATCGTTATATCTTCAGTTGAAAAGAAAAATTAATTTTCAACTGAAAAGAAATGAACTTTCAACCAAAGAAATTGATTTTGAATCACAATGATGAATTTTTAAACAGAAATATTAAATTTTGACCAAATAGTAGACTTTTCAATCCAAAAGATGAATTTTCTATCAACAAAAAAAAACGAATTTCCAACTAAATAGTATTTTTCCAATGAAAAAAATGAATTCTTAACAAAAAATAGAATAGTTCAAGTGATTTTTCAACTAAAATGATGAATCTTCAATTTAAAGGTTTGAATTTTGAACCAAATACATTGATTTTTAAAATAGTTCAATTTTCACCGAAAAAATTAATCTTCAATAAAATTAAAGTCAATTTTAAACGAAATAGTATAATTTTCAACTAAGTAAAAAATGTGTTTTTTTGATAGCAAAAAAATTCTTTTTTAACGACGTAATTTAATTTTAACCCAAAAAAGATAAATTTACAAACCAAAAATATAATATTTCAATTTTCAGTTACAGAAGTATATTTAGAAAAAACGAGTTTTCAGCGAAATTAATTAATTTTCAACTAAAAATATAAATTTTCAAGCGAAAATGAAACAGTTATATCTTCTGTTAAAAAAATTAATTCTCATCCAAAAAGAAACAAATTTTCTACCGAACAAATTAATTTTCAATCACAATGATGAATTTTCAACCGAAAATATGAATTTTTGACAAATAGTGGATTTTTCAACCCAAAACATGAATTTTCTCTATCAACAAATAGAAAAAAATTTCCAACCAAATAGTTTTCTTTTTAGACAAAGAAATTAATTCTTTAAAAAATAGATTCATTAAATTTTCTACTGAACAGATAATTTTTTAACGAAAAAGATTACATTTTTATCAAAAAAAGTAAATTTGCCACGAAAAATGGAATAGTTAAAGTGAATTTTCAACTAAAATGATGAATCTTCAATTTAAAACAATTTAATTTTCAACCAAATACATGAATTTCAAACTAAAAAGATCAATTTTCCACCAAAAATAAATTAGGATAATTTTCAGTTCCCAAATAAATTTTCAAACAAAAAACATACGATTTGTCAACAAAACTGTTAAATTTTCAACCAAAAAGGTGAAATTTCAACTAATGAGAGAGACCAAAAAAGACGGACTTTCAACAAATAGTTGAATTTTAACCTAAAACAGATAAATTTTCAACTAAAAATAGGATACCTATTTACATTTTCAGTAAAAATATTAATTTCCAGTCAAATTAAAGTAAATCTTCAACGAAATAGTATAATTTTTAACCAAGAAGACTACATTTTTATCGAAAAAATAAATTATGGACAAAAAATGGAACAGTTATATTTCCAGCTTAAAAAATTAATTCTAAATAAGAAAAATACAAATTTCAAATCAAAACGATCAATTTTCAACCGATAATATGAATTTTCTTACAAAATAGATGAATTGTTTAACAAAGTACAGGAAGTTTCAAACAAATATTTTAATTTTTTAAGGAATTTCCAACCAAAAAGATGAATTAGTCACCAACAAAATGAAATATTCTCCCACAACATTTGAATTTTCAACAAAATACAGGAATTTTAAACCAAAAATTTGAATCTTCAACTTGAAGATAAATTTTAAACCAAACATGTACGAGTTAAATTTCCAGTTAAAATAATTAGTTATCATCTAGGAAACATTATTGTCAACAAAAGAATTAAATTTTCAATAAAAGAGGGAGATTTTAACTAGAATGATGAATCATGAACCGAATAAATAAATTTTTAACAAAGTAGTTCCACTTTCAACTAAGTAGTTGAATTTTCTACCAAAAAAGGTTAATTCTCAACGAAAAACGTGATATATTATATTTCAACCACAAAAAGGATTTTGATTTTATACCAAAAATAGTTGAATTCAAAGGAAAAACATAGATTTTTTACAAAATGGTTTGAATCCTCAACCAAAACAGATTAATTTTCAACCAAATAGTGGCGATTTTTAACCATAATAATAAAATTAATTTCAGCTTCATTTTATCGAAAATTCTCTAAATCTGTCAGGTTTTTCCTGACATTCTCTGACTTTCTGGAATTACCTGACCAGTAGCAACTCTGTAGTTTAAAAAAAGTATATATTCATTTCACTCTAGAATGTTTTTGTAAAAATATATGTATTAATTATGATATATATTTGTTTAAGCAATAAATGCTTTAAATTCTCTTAAATGCTCTATCCATGCTCTGTTTGAGCGTGAATGCTGAGCATATTCTGGGGAGCATTTGCTCAACATAAATTCTTGAGCATTTAACAAATCTACGCACGTGTCGTTTAAACAAGCGTCTAGGGATACGCCTGTAACGCCTGCAACTTTCCGTCCTGATTGCGCGCTTGCGCGTGACTGTGGCGCCGATTTCAAAAGCTTAGCTCACCTCCTCTATCGGTGCCCTCGGCTTGCGTCCGGCAGGTTTATAGATATATGTCACTTATTTTATAGAATACATTAATTGCACTTATAATCATGAAACGTACGATTATAGTAACAGCTTGCATGAAAAAAAAATGAAATTAATTAAACCTTTCAAAATTCAAATATGATTGAAAAGTTTAAAAAAAATACAAACATAAGATTTTACTTTGATTGAAAATGCAACTCCTTGGTTGAAAAGTGAACAGCTTTTTTTTAATGTACTTTTTTGGAGATGAAAATCAATTTCTTTAACTGAAAATTTATCTGTTAGGCTGAAAATTAACATTTCTTGAAATTTCATATTTTTGGGTAGAAAATTCAAACAATTTAGTAGAAATTCAACTGTTTTATAGGAGATTCGTTGTTTTTTTTTTTTTGACGAAAATTAAACTATTCAATGGCATTCACAGGTATTGCTGCGATATTACTTTTTCATAGAAAAACTGTACATAAGACTTTCGGTATGCCAGTTCCTCTGTTCTCCGATTCTGTTTCACGTATAAAAAGCCAATCTAAAGATGCACAATACTTGCAAAAAGTTGATGTGTTTATTTGGGACGAAGCTCCAATGGGCCCTAGGTATGCTTTGGAATTGACAGATTGTACACTACGTGATTTTATGAATGTTGATTTGCCATTTGGTGGGAAAATTATGATTCTAGGAGGAGATTTTAGACAATTACTGCCTGTAAACACTCATGCAACTCGCAGTGAGTTGGTAAACTTATGAATTGAATTCAGTTCACTTTGGAAAAATTTTTTTTTATTGTCATTGACAGAGAATATGCGTACTCTGCCTGGGCAACAAGAATTTGCTAGGTATTTATTGTCCGTTGGAGATGGCAGTTCAATAAGATTATACAAGAACGAAGATTTGGAGATATATCAAAGATAGCTATATTGTCAGCACGAAATGTTGATGTCGAGGAAATCAATTCCAGAGTAGTTGAGCTATTAGACAAAACAACAGAACGACTTTATACCAGTGCTGATAGTGTTGAAAACTGTGATAATGGGGATATCACCGACGCAATACTGCCAGAATATTTAAACACATTGAATCCACCAAATATTCAACCGCATGAATTAAGATTAAGAAATGATTGCATTGTCATGCTGATTCGTAACCTTAGTATTGACGAAGGTCTTTGTAACGGGACGCGCTTGCAATTACTAGAGCTTGCAAATCATCTTTTGCTATGTAGAATTTTAACAGTTGATAAAACAGGAGAAATTGTATTCATCCATCGTATCACACTGTACTGTCAAGATGTTTATCCATTTACTTTCAAACGCCGTCAATTTCCAATAAAATTGCCATTGCAATGACTATTAACAAAAGTCAGGAACAAACTTTCGATACCATCAGAGTAGATCTTCGTAAAGATGTATTTAATCATGGACAATTGTATGTGGCGTTTTCGCGAGTTATGTCTGGGCAAGCATTACGGATTTTCTTAGGAGAAAAACGCCACAGTGATTTGGTTAAAATTATGTGTTCACAGAATTGTTTAAATAGATTATAGTTTGAATACGATATACATAGCAATAATATTGAATGTATTTAATTATTATTACACTATTTTTTTCATGATTTTTAGGCATATGTACTTTTATAAGAATCTTAAATAATTGAAAAAATTTAATCATCAGAGAGAATTTTCAAAACTGTCATTAATCGAAATGAGTAAAACGCGCGCGCTTCAGCGCGCGTATGGTCTCGTGGAATAAAAGGAAGATAAAGAGTAGAAAAAGTCGATTTTTCGATCAAATACAAAAAATTCCCAGTCCTAAATAAAATTCACGGGGTTTCCCCGGTTTTTTCACGGTCCAATAAAATTCCTGGGTTTTCTCGGTTTCCCGGTCCGCTAGACACCCTGTTCATATCTGTCTAGATGAGCAATAAGAATTGGACCATTACTACTGAATTATTTTGAGTGATTACATGGCTCGTTGTATCTAAGAAGCCACAAGCAAGAAGGAAGAAGAAGAAATAACCGTGTACAGAGGAGGTGAAATAGGGGAGACGGGAAATAGGTGAGACTTCACTGTATCAATTGTCCGGATGTATGTGTATGTGGAAGTCACACTTTTTTTGTGAACACGATAAATTGAAGACGGTTGTAGATAAATTGATGAAATTTAGAGAGCTTATTTTTATCACTTATATCACAAAACAGGCCGGAGGATTTCTAAAAATATTTTTACCATTTTTTTGTTTACACTTTATAAGATTTTGAGAATGAGTTTTTCATAGTAAAACTTTTTTCATTAACATAATTAAAAATTGGTACAAGAATATAAAAGATTCCTTAGTTCGAGACAAATCGATTGATATAATATTAATGCATTTTATTATAGAGCACGGAAGTTATGGTCATTTATACTATTTGAAAAATCAATTTTTATAGTAAAAATGTTCTCATTAACATAATTTAAAGTTGATGCTCGAATAGAGAAGATTCGTTGATTCAGGACAAATTGATTGACCTATATTATTAATCCATTATATTGGAGAGTACGGAAGTTATGGTCATTCAAATAATTTGAAAAATCAGTGTTGAACAGAACATTTTTTTATTAACATAACCTATTTAGGTTTTTTTTATTTTGACTCCCTCTATGAGGAAGCAAATATATTTGCTATTTAATCATAATGAGAAAGCAAATGTCTCATAAAATGAGCACCATAAAATTGGAATGTGTAAACACCAGAGATCAAATTCACAGCATTTCTGTCCGGGAAAAGTGGCTTTTGCGGCCTGCTAGAGTTAAAACGCTCTCTGATTGGCTGCGAGATTTCTGTGGCTCGCTGGCGTAACAACCATGATCCAACGGATCATGGTAGCAACGCTCAGTACCATGATCCAACAGGATTATGCTTAGTACATGCGGCGCTCGTGTCGTGACATGAACTGTTCGTAACTTAATCACCTTGTTGAATAGGTTTCATTACTTTTTAAATGCAGCGAAAGAAAAACACATCACGCGGCGCTACGCAAGGTGGCCAAGAGGGCGCGCTGATGCAGGCCGCAAAAGAAAAAGCATATATTTATAGATATAGCCGAGCATGAGCTAGCAGCCGACGACGCATTTTATTAATTAACGTTAATTATTAAACGTACTTTCCACTGGGGATGAAGAAAAATAGTATACGACACACGGCCCGAAATAATGGATGCCCTGGTGTGCGTGATATGAGGCCTCGGCCTTCTTATCACACACGCCCGGAAATCCAAGTTTCTGGCCTTGGGTCGTAATATACTATTAAGTATCATATTTAACTCTTTATTCAAATTCAAATCTAAGATATACTATACTTTGCTAAGGATATTGCGTGAACTTTTAATTTATATTTTTCCTTTACTACTCATGGAAAATGTTTGGAAAACTGTTTTGAAATAATAAATGAGTACCATTATTATGATTTCAATAATTTTGCACGAAAATAACATCATTTACTAAAAATTGTTTTAAAAGTGATTTAGTCCCATTGCTTACTACACAAAAACAGGTAGTGATAGGAAAAGTAGCGCCCCGTTGGAGATATTTTAAACTAATCGACTTTGGACAGTTACGGGGTCAAGTTAAAATCTGAAATATGGAGAGATGTACAAGGCTGCTCTATACCTACAAAGTGGGCCCCTTTCTTATTAAGCATCCCGTACGTTTTCTGTGAAATTTTTATTAGCAGCGCTCGCATTTGCTTGGATCTTTGGCGAAGGGAGCGGAAACTATAGAACACCTTTCCCCAGCGCAGCAAGTTACCAACCTAGTCAACACAAACCGACGGGATCCCGGCAGGACTTCGTAAGAGGGATTGCAAGACTCAGGTCCAAGACTTGGGCGGACAGGTGTCGTCATATGCATTAAGATCCCGGCGGGGTATTTTGTAGCGGGCACTACCGCCTTTTTCCTGCAAGTTTCTTGCATACGGAAAAAATCTGTACTTGAGGAATCACAGAATTATTTACCATGTGGCGGATATGAGAAAAAATCCATAATAATTACAAAAATGTATTGATTCATTCTCAAGCGTGTCTTTGCGAGTCTTCAGCTATATGTCAAATAAAAAAAATAAACAAATAATTGCACATAAGGTTTTGCATAATTATATCCTAACTTATTCATAATTAGTATTTGAACATTTTCGTAAACTTATTTTTTGAAATTCTTAATGCCGCAGATTACAATTCTACATACAATTGTCTTAGATAATTGATTTAATGATTTTTCATATTAGTATTATGAACAAAAATCTTTGCGTGTAAGAAATTAAATTTGTTCTATAATAATTTTTATTATTTTTAATAATAGACAATGTATAAAAATTGTTCACACGTTTTATTACGGAAATTTTTATTTACTCATTAGTGTTGTAAATTGAAAAAGGTCTTGAAATGTAAAATTTAAAAACGTTGCTGTATACAAAATTATATAACGACGAAATTCATATTTACAAGTTTTAAATTTTAACATCATTTTCTTAAATGACATATTTAATTTTCTCATAGGTATATAATTTATCGGCTAGATTTATTAATAACTACACAAATTTCATTTTCACTTTTGTGTATTGAATTTAATGGACCAGAACCTAATTCTATCTTTTGAAAATTTATTTTAAATGTGTATAGTTTCGCTTCTATGTTAAAAGTGACAAATTTTAAACAAACTGAAAGATGTAATCACAGAATTGTACAGAATTTTAGTTTATATTTCCATTTATGTAAATAAATCATGAAACAGTCTAAATAGTTAATAAGAAGAGATTTTTAATTAAATGTACATGTACACTTCAACTTTTTCTATTACAAAAATTCAAATAAGCACATATATGTGCATGAACTAGTAATGAATTACAATTCATGTATAGCATTGATGTTTTCAAAAGATATAGACTTTAAAAAATAGCTCTTTCAAGTTTTTAAATAAAAAATTAGAATCGTCATAAAATTCCGATAATTGAAATGTTGTTCTAATTAAAACTTTAAATTACCATTACAATCATAATATATATTTCCATGAGAAACGGTTATATCCATTTGTCGGTATCGAGTTGCGTATAGGGGCACATACCCGGATAAATTCACGACATTCAAAGCACAGAGTGTACCCCGTAAGTTAAAAAAAACGAGTCCCGAGGCACTTTTGAAGTTGGAATTTCAAAAACCAACTTTTCGTGGATACGCACCTAAATTTGGCAGGTGCCCTAACGGCACGTGTTAAATTCGTAGTTATAACATAAAAATTGCCCACTTTGTAGAAAAACCGCAAATATCTCCTAAACTGCATTCTAGCGCCGACAAGATCTCACTAACAATTCCCGTAGCGGAAAATGTGCGGGCGGACTCGTATTTTAACAGGATCTTGTGTGGAATAGGGTCACCCACTAATTTTTTTTTATTTTTGCATATTAAAGTATATGCTCTGAAATCACTAATAATACCAGCATAGTGTGAAAAAAACTTTTTTTGGAATTTATATTTGAAAAAGAAAAATTTGTACACATTTAAAATTCCTATTTCTTTCGCGCCCATTCCGCCATCTTGTGTGACGTAGCTAGCCGCCAAACACTTGTAAATAAGCCGGGCGATTCACGTTTTTTTCATAAAAATGCAAAAAATCAGCGCTACCATTGGTGTTTTGCGCCTCAATGCAAGAAAACGTCTGTCAAAAATCCAGGAAAATTATTTATATCTATACACAAAGGTGAGGAATGAAAAAAATGGTACAAAATTGTTCGTCGTGACATGTGCCCTACCGCATCTTTAACGCCAACAGTATATGTTGCGAAGATCATTTCAACGCTACAAGTAAATTTGTTTATTTCGAATAGAAAAATATATTTAAAATATGCTTTTTTGATAACACAAAGTTCGTAATTGACCGATGTTCAACTATAATATAATGTTCAAATATAAAAGTAATTATAAATCTTATAATTATGAATTTTATAACAATTTTAAAAAAGTATTCGTGAAAGTATTTATAAAAGCAACTATAAAAAAGTGAGGTTAGGTTTTCTGAATTCAATATTGCATGTAAGATTGTATGTTACGATTCGCCTGAAGCAATTATCATTCTAAACTAATAAATTAAATGAATAAAAATAAGTATTCCAAAAAGTTATCGTCATTTATGCTATTTACTTACTTTTTCGCTTTCACTCCTCGAGTGATAGCAACATTGAAACTGTAGCACTTCGCGAAGAAATCGCTAGTCATAAGTGTACTCACTTTTGGCAAATTATCTAAACTGGCTTTAACGTATCTAGGCATATTGATACTTCATAAAAATAAACTCTTTTTGCCAAAAAACGTTGATAATTAATTATTTCGATTGTTTTTATCAAACTGACCATGTATTTTCTTCGGTTTTGGCGGCTGGTGACGTCACACCACGTGCTTCAAGCCGTGAGGGCGCCACACGCTTTTTTTTATAAATCGACATTGACGGTGGATATTTTATCACTTTTTAATAAATTATTATAAATTATTAAACAAACGAAATTAAGTTTTAATTTCACATTTTAATTCTTTGGGAGTCAAATTTTATAAAAAACTCAACTATAAGGCAAACAAAATTTTTGTGGATGACCCTATTCTCTTGTCGAGCTTTCTCGTTTTAGATCTCCACAAAGATTCCCCGCCAAGAAATTTGGCAGAATTTGACTAATCACACTGTGTTTCCTGGGAACAGTCGCATTTTTAATGTCCACGCCCATCCTGGACGTCCAACTTCCCGCTCGACAGTAGTTAAACGCAGTAAGAGGCCACACACTCGTCTATTTGCTACCTTTTTTTGCATATTGCTGTGTGGCTACTTTATACGGGCCAGTATGTCTAAAAGCTACCTTTAACAAAAAATTGAGTAGAAAATACTAATTTTCCTAAAAATTCTCTTTCTTTCCTAATGTTTAACTTTTAAAGTTATGTGGCCCGAAAAAACTAAACTAGCTGTGAATTCGATCTCGAGTGTTTCCACTTTGTTTGTATTTATAATTATATGGTGCTCATTTCACGAGCAGTTTGCTTCCCGTTAGCAAATGTATTTGCTTCCTCATAGAGAAAGCATTAGTTATTTTTTTCAATAATAGACAAACCAAAGTCTTCATTTTGCTCAATTTAAAAATAGAAATTTACCAAAAATGAAAAATTACAAATTAATACAAAAAATGTTTTAAATACAAAGACAAATCAGACAAATTAAATCTTGCGTTCGAAATAATAATTTTTTTAGCTGGAAAAGGGAAAGGAAAAGTTCTGACGCACCCTATCCCTTTCCCAGCTTTATGATTTCTTCACAAAAATTGTCATAATATTACTCTATTTGAAAATTTATGATCAAAAAGTCTTTTCTATTCATGCATCAACTTTAAATTATGTCGATGAAAAAAGTTTTTCTGTTTGAAACTGATGATTCAGATATTATAAATGAGCAGAACTTCCCTAATCTTCAATAAAGCGTATTATTATTATTATTATAGATCAATCGATTTGCCTCGAATCAAGAGATTTTTTCCGTTCTTGCATCAATTTTGAATTACGTTACTAAAAAAAGTTTTACTATGAAAAACCGTGTTTTCAAATATTATGCAATTTCACAATTTCCATACTCTTCAATTAAATGTATTAATATTATAGGTCAATCGATTCGTCTCGAATCAACACATCTTTTCTGTTCTTGCATCAACTTTGAATTATGTTCATGAAAAAAGTTTTACTATAAAAAACGATTTTCAAAATATATAAATAACCATAACTTCCCTACTTTTGGATAAAATGCGTTATTCTTATAGGTCAATCAATTCGTTTCGAACAAAGGGATCTTTTATATTGTTGCATCAACTCTGAATTATGCTAGTGAAAAAAGTTTTACTATAAAAAACAGATTTTCAAAATATATAAATTACCATAACTTCCCTACAATTTGATAAAATGCATTAATATTATTGGCCAATCGATTCGTTTCGAACCAAGGAATCTTTTATATTCTTGCATCAACTCTGAATTGTGCTAGTGAAAAAAGTTTTACTATAAAAAACCGATTTTCAAATATATAAATTACCATAACTTCCCTACTCTTCAATAAACTGTATTGATGTTATAGGTCAATCGATTCGTCCCAAACCAAGGAATCTTTTACATTCTTGCATCAACTTCGAATTATGCTGATGAAAAAAGTTTTACTATAAAAAACCGTATTTTAAAATATTATGCATTACCATAGCTTCCTTACTCTCCAATAACATTTATTAATATTATAGGTCAATCGATTCGACTCGAATCAACACACCTTTTCTGTTTTTGCATCAACTTTAAATTATGTTAATGAAAAAAGTTTTACTATAAAAAACCGATTTTCAAAATATATAAATTACCATGACTTCCCTACTCTTTGATAAAATGCATTATTATTATAGGTCAATCGATTCGTTTCGAACCAAGGAATCTTTTATATTCTTGCATCAACTCTGAATTATGCTCTATGAGGAAGCAAAAGGGAAGAAAAGAAAAAAATAGGTTTTGTTTTTACAGGCAAACAATTTTTTTTTTCGCGACCGAAATTTTTTCTTTTTATCTTTGTGACCGTATCCCTATTTTATATTATATTTTACAGGATTTTATACGATTAATCCTCGGATCCAATACCTATTTTTTCGACCGCGGAATGACTCATCCGATCAACTTGACAAAATCCTCGTATATCGTTGGAATTATTCACACATTGAAAAGAATTGATTAAAAAAATTTAAATTTGTTCTATATCTGCTTTAGAAGATATTCTCGGCCAAAATCGATGCAAGGGTCTGATTGACCCATAATGTGCTCCGAGGGTTAATACATGAACCAGGTAGACAAACAAAAAAGAATAACTGGAATAGCTTTTTGTGATAAGACTGCGCAAAATAGATTCGCCGTGTTAGGAACAATGGAAAACGTATCACGGGGGGGCGGGGGGTCCCACCTAGGCCGGTTTGACCGGCGCAAACGTCTTGATGCCGGCTACCGGCGGAATCGCGTAAAAGGCGGCGGAACTCTCGAAATGCGTCTGCGAAAGTACGAACTTAAAAATCTTTAGGAAATATGTTTAACTTTAAATTTGTTTTAAAAATTTTAACAACAATATTACAAAATAATTTTGAAGGTATGCTATTTATATCATAGCACGATACTTGAAAAAATGGTGGTGAAAACGACCCCCCCCCACCCAACCCGGTCAAACGACCTGCCGGCTGAAGTCCGCAAGGAAGGTGGCAACCCTAGGGGGAGTCATGCATTTGTTATACAAATAAATTTATTTTGTATATTAGTCCTAAATGAGCCCTCACGCATAATATAAGTCATCGGTTCTACTAAAATTTTTTTAAATTCTCGCTCAATTCCCGATTTTCCCAGACCAGTAGCTATTATACCCTCTGAAACTCGCAATTGCAAACAATTGCTTTTAATAGAATTTTTGTGAATGATTACCAGATTTAATAGGCTTATTCGTAACAACTCCTTCACGATATAGAGACACATCCTGCTGCCTCAAGTGGTGTGGTGCATCCAGCGGATTAAGTACTCCAGCATACTGAAGATCCTTATGCAAAGGAAAAAAGTATTTTCGTAGATACTGAGGACACTCGAGATACTGCAGTATCCTCGCCAATTGCAAACAAGCGATTCTTTCTTCACAGAGACTATTATCCTTCTTTGTTTTATTGTCTTCATTCACCGTCACGTCACCCTTGTCATCAAAAACGATAATCTCATCGACTTTGTATATACAAGCAGCTCGTGCAATTTGTCCGGCAAGGTACGTACGCAGTTCGGGAGACTGAGCATTATCCAAGATTGAACCTGGCACTGCGATACTGATAGTTGAGACAGGACTTTTACCCATCATTAGGGTATGATTCATTTCTTGACATTCATCCACGCTTCTGTTCACATTCCCTTGTTTTGATTTTTTTACTAACTTCTCTTCCCAACGTTTTTTTCGTTTTTCTTTATATTCTTGATTGTGTTCGTTCCAGCTCTTAGAAGGAGGTTTACTTGGCGGTACCATATTTACAAATTTGGTTTGTACTGTATTTAACGAAGATTGTTACTTCCAAAATCTAATGAAATTTGTTCAATATGTTCAGAATTTGCTGAGTTCGCACTCCGATGTCATCCTCGTTTACGAAAACTCGCTCTGAACTCGAACTTTTAACTTTTAATAAATCTTTATTCAATATTAAAATCAAGAGAAGCTCAAGTCAACCTCTTATACGATATATACACATTAATCAGACGGCCATGCAGTCCATGATCCAAAAAATACATGGTCTAGCCACGCACAAGTAAAAAAAACTGAGCCAATGAGAACCCACCGCTTATTTTCTCCATCTTGGATAAATAAAGCGGCGAATGTAAGTGATTTCAAAATGTAAAATGTTAGAATTGAAATTTCTTGAAATTTTGATATGTACAATTCTAATCAAATGTATTGTAATGTTGAAAATGGGTAAAGGAAAATATGGATTGACTATAATTTTAGGTTATGTGTTTCATAACCTCTTCCTGGTGACATATGTGTGTATAAAATAAAATTGAAATCAATTGGGAAAGTAATAAATAAATAAAATTGTACAGTGCAGTGCCCACGGCATATGAGATGATAATTATTATGTTTAATTTATTAAGAAATATTTGTCCTTAATTTTGGAGGAAAATTTGATTCAAATATACCAAATATTTATCAACAATTATGAAATACTCTTTTTCACTCCTTTTTACCATTTCTATTAAGTTCGTAATATAATTAATACATGTGGAACGGGGGAAGGTGGCAAGTGACAATTTTTGAAAAAAGAGATTCTTTGTTAGAAAATTCTCAAAATTTCAAATACACACTGAGTTAAAAGGAGTTGCTCCGAAGCGTATTTTTAATGGTATCAGTAGGTCGAAGTTAGTTTTTTATATCCACTAAAAATAAGGACTTTCATGATGAAGGTATTTGTTATGATATTCAAAAAAGGCATAGATTTCAATATCTTTATGGTTCAAGAGCAGAAAATGTCAATGTTATTATTGATCATTATTATGACACCGTCTTACATTGAAAATTGATTTTCTGGTAAGTGAATAATTTTGTTCGAAAAAAATTTGCTTTCTCGGTGTTCATCTACTGAACATCTCGACGGGGACATTTCACAATTTGAAAAACAAAAGAACAATTGAAATTGTTGTGACGGTTTTAAGACGATTTTCAGACTTTTTTACGGAATTTTAAATGTTGTTGGCGAAACCCCATAATATTGCACACATGCATATTTATAGGTAAAAGGAATGTCGAAATTTTACCACATACGACAATATTTTCAACTTAATTTAAAGATAGTAAATCATAATTTCAATGCATATATATAAGTGAAGATAATTTACCTTTTACATTACATTGCATGGTGATTCGTGGACAAAGTTTTTTCTGAAATTTTGAAGATGAATTGGCTCTTCATTTCTTGTCATGAATTATCTTTATGAATATAAAATTTATCTCGCACACATAATGTCAGTTCTCGGAACGTGTTACTTTTTAGTAACTCAGTTACTTTTTTGATTCGTGGTTACTAAAAAGTTACTTTTTTTATGAAAAGGTTACTTTTGGTAACATTTTTTGCGCGAAATAACGAAATGAATTAATTCATTTAATTGTATTATTTAAAAACATTTGAAGAATGTAAAAATTCCAATTTTTTTTCTTCTGGCACTTTAGAGCCAAGAAAATTAGAAAATAATAATAAAATAATAAATAATTCCAAAGTTAACGGCAAACAAAGGGCTGTCAACTGCATTCTCATGAATCCTGATAAAAATTCCAATTCACCTAAAATTTCTAGTTTTTAAATTAAATTTTTAAATCTTCTTTACTTTTACATTTTTCGATAAAATTTTATCTTATTTGGTTGAAATTCTGTTTAAAGTTGAACCATTTTTGTTAAAACTTTATTTTTTTTTTTGAAAATCCATCCCATCAGTTCAAACTTCGTCTTCTTTGGTAGAGAATTAATCTTCTTCATTGAAAATCACCCTCTTCTTTAGAAATGCATAATTTTCATTTGAACATTCATCTTTCTGTTTCGAAATGTATTTATTTTGTTGAAAATTGGTCTTTTTCGGTTGAATATTCTCCTGTTGTCATATAAAATTCAATTGAATTTGTTAGACGGATAATTTTTTGTCAAAAATCCATATTTACTGGTTGAAAATTCAACAGATTGGTGAAAATTAGTCTTTTTGGCTTACAAGCTCAACAATTTGGTTGAAAAATAACCTATTTCGTTGAAAAGTCGTATTTTTGGAATGAATTTAACTGTTTTTGATATGGAATTAACATACATTTTCGTTATTACATCAATATTACATTTTTCGTTAACGATTCATATCAAGATCTAGTGCGGAGGAAATAACCTAAAGAAGAAGTGGAAATCATAAATTATTCAAGCGCAAAGCTATTGTCGTCCGGATTCAAACCTTACAAACATTTATTTGAAATTTACGGACCCGCGTGGTCCTTTTGCGGTCATCTGTCACTTTTGCATAGAGTAAGAATTATGTATACACTGTTAAACGGAGATATTTAGAATGTAATTGATATAAATATCAAAATTTGTATGTACTTTTCATCACCCTCATTCACTATTATTTACAAACTTCCATTCTCTCCTGAATATAATTTATTTTCTTATCAGTGTTCTTATAATATCATTCAGTACTTATTCCAAGTTTTTTTGGAATTCATTATTTCAATATTTTCATATTATTTCTTCCTGCATATTCATTTTCCTATAATAGTTTGTCGTACACAGAGTACCCGTCAAACTCAAACTGCGCGGTCATAATAAAAAAATGGTGGAATTAAGCGGTTGCGTGACTTGGACGAAACGGAGCCCTCAAGTGGCTAGACCATGCCCGCTAGGGTTGCCGGGCCACCTCGTGGTCAGGATCGAAAAAGCAAAAATGAGCATTATGATTACTGAATCGCCACCACGATGGATTTGACCTCAGCAACTACAGTAGTGAGAATAGGGTCATCCACTAATTTTTTTTTATTTTTGCATATTAAAGTATATGCTCTAAAATCACTAATAATACCAGCATAGTGTGAAAAAAACTTTTTTTGGAATTTATACTTGAAAAAGAAGAATTTGTACAAATTTAAAATTCCTATTTCTTTCGCGCCCATTCCGCCATCTTGTGTGACGTAGCTAGCCGCCAAACACTTGTAAATAAGCCGGGCGCTTCACGTTTTTTCCATAAAAATGCAAAAAAATCAGCGCTACCATTGGTGTTTTGTGCCTCAATGCAAGAAAACGTCTGTCAAAAATCCAGGAAAATTATTTATATCTATACACAAAGGTGAGGAATGAAAAAATTGATCCAAAATTGTTCGTCGTGACATGATCCCTACCGCATCTTTAACGCCAACAGTATATGTTGCGAAGATCATCTCAACAATACAAGTAAATATTTTTATTTCGAATAGAAAAATATATTTAAAATATGCTTTTTTGATAACATAAAGTTCGTAATTGAC
>CAKNXH010056184.1:10348-23443 GCA_932178445.1 Andricus quercusramuli
AAAAACATGAAATTTTTATAGTTTTTTGGGGGTTTGACCTTGAAAATCAAATTTGCGGGTATTTTCACTATCATATTCGTGATCAGCGAGTCAAAATACATAGGTATACGGAGTTTCAAATTAATCGGAGGTAAGCGCTTTTCGGAACTTTATCCGAAATTGTTACTGACAATGGCTAGCGCAATAATTTTAAGTGTTCCCAGGGAAGAATAAAAATTACAATATTTTTGAATATATACAACTTTCGCAATATTTTTAATTGAGTAATAACAATAAATAATAAATGTTTATTGTCAATTTTACATAAAAACAGTTACTCGTAATCTCTCTCAAAACATTTGAAGCAGCCTTAGTGCAAACAAATTATTTTCCAGGACAAAGTTTCAGATTTACTTGTTTTATTTCTTTGAAAAATCAACAACTCTTGTGTTTGAACAAACATAATCAAACAGAGATCAGCTTTCCGGATATCTAAATAATTTCAGATAATGAAGGAAGAACCGAAATAGAAAAAACCACAAATTCCACATTTTTGCAAAACATTGTTTGCAACATTTACAATTGTTGATATTTCATAAAATTGTGACTAACAGTCACTCTCACTATAATTTGAATCATATTCATCCGAAAACAAATTTTTTTCAACAAAAATTACATTATGTGGCTGTTTGTTAATGTCATTTGTTTACAACAATCAAAACATTCAATAATCAAATTATTTGCATTCTGGGAGTACTCTTGCGTCGATATAAGATGATTTTCATTATATGCAAACCGCTATTGAAGAGTAAATAATGATTTGGTGAAAAATCTCGATTTTCTCATGCTTCGAGTGAACATATAATAGATAAACAAATGAAAATGCAACAATCTCTGACTAAAGTGCTCTTGGAAATTCAGCGCACTTCAATTAAAAAAATAATAATTGCGGATTGGGGCAAAGTTGAAGGCTGTAGACCTTTTGAACGAAAAAAATGCGCTTCCTCCCATAGTGCGGTGTATCTTTGCATACTATCTTGTGCACTTCAACGTTTGAAGGACAACACCGTATAAGGGCGCAAGTGCCAAATTTCGGAAATGCGTTTTATTGGCCTAAAATAATGTTTTTAACCTAACTCATATTTCTGTAAAAGATTATTATGGTCCGGTTCGATTTAGGAGGGGTCAAAATCCATGTTTGGTATTTTGGTTTATAAAGTAATTTGATATTTTTGCCTGTTCTTTTCACAATTCAATAGAGCTAAGTGATAGCTCAAACGTACTTTTTTGTTTTTCAATGTCTTCAAAAAATAAAAAAGTTATGCAACTATTTGTGTGTCCACATTTTCGTTTTTGGGGACCCACCGCACCATTTATAAGGGGTTTTCTCGGATGTGACTGCTTCTTTTTGGATATTTATTTCGCGGTTTGATAGAGTCAAGTAATAGGTCAAAAGTACTCTCTTGTATTTTCTCTAAATGCAAAAATATACAGTTACGCAACTTTTTAGGTGTAAAAATTTGAATTTTTAGGCTGCACCGCAATTTGACAAGGGTTTTTTCGCACATGGTTATTTCTTTTTCAGCGCTCTTTTCGCTGTTCAATAGAGATAACCAATAGCTCGAAGGTGCTTTCTTTTTTTTTAAATTTTAAAATAAAAAAGTTATGCAACTCTATGTATCAAAATTAGATTTTTTGGGGACGCGCCGTTCCTTTGACAAAGGTTTTCTCGGAGATGGATGCTTCTTACAGGATGTTAGTTCCATGGATAGATAAAGCCTAACAGTACCTCGAACTGTTTTCGAATTTTTTTATAATTAATTTCGCGAAAGTTTTATAGTTTTTTTCCCTCCTGTAAAATTCGGGTTTTGGCACTTACGCCCTTATGCGGTGTTGTCCTTCATTTCTATTATTACTTCAAATATTAACCGATTTTCATGAATTTTTTTCACTTTCTTGAAATTATATGGATAAAATATTCCCGCTAATTAGAATTGAATCACGCGATTTCATATTTTCAGTTTTTTCAACCGGCCTGCATATCATAACAGCGAAAGAGTGATTCGTTTCGGGTAATTCGACACGCTCCAGAGTCTTCGCTCGCGCTATTGTTCTTTTTTTTTGTTCAGACTTCAAATATAAACATTTTTTCAAAAAACCGAGACTTCACAGCAAAACAAACCAATATTTAAATGAGGTATGCAAAATATCAGACAAAAATATTCAACCGTGCGGCCGGAAACTGGAATACCGTTTTATAACGCTGATAAATCCCCTTAAGCTAGTTCTTCGTCCATTGAACCACCCCAAACGAGTAGAGTAGAACCGGGACGGCAAGCATGTTAGTCACAGATACCTTGTTCAACGCCGGCAGATTCGATATCCAAATCCGTCGAAGAAGATGCTTGTATCTGCTTCGGAGAGACTCCTTCACTGATGTTACGTCCTGAATGCGGCTTTAAGGCACGCCCAGGTATGTATAGGTCTCTCCAGTATTGAAATGTCGAATAACACTTATATCCACAAGCTCAGGGCCCTTGGGGCAGCCAGTAATCTTTCATTTCTTCAGATTAATTTTGGCACACTTGTCCAAACCAAAGTCCATCCCAATCTCTCCTGTGTAGTTCTTGACGTTATCCATAGCAGTTTGAAGTTTGCTTTTACCAGCGGCATGTCATCCATATGAAATACATGAGTGACCTTATTCTCACGCTGATTAGTGTCGCCACAGAGCTATCCAGGAGAATTTCGTAGTGCGAGAGATAGAGGCAGAAATGTGATGCAAAAAAGCAAAGGGCTCATGGTATCACCTTGAAAGACGTCGCTCTGGAAGGTGACGTTGTTCGTTGTCAGACGATAATTTCTAGATGAGATAGTAAATCTAGTTTTCCAAAGAGACATCAATCTCTCTATGCATCTCACTATGTGTGGATGTACCTTCAAGCTTTCCAACAGACAGATGATAAGTCTATGAGAGGTTGAATCGAAAGCTTTCCGGTAGTCCATCCAGGCCATTGACAGGACGCGCTGATGGACTGTAGCGTCTTTACAGAGACACCTGTCAATCAGCAGGTTCTCTCGACAGCCTGCTACACCTTTTTTCGAGCCACATTGTTCGTACATCTCTCGCAATACAGACTTAATTCGTCGAACAAGCCTGTTGTTTAGGACAGCTGTAAAGATGTTACACAGTGTGTTCAAACAAATTATTATATATATATATATATATATATATATATATATATATATGTATATATAATGAATATTATGAATACGAGCTTGAATTGGCAATTCAAGATGGCAGATCCAAGATGGCGGTTAATTTTTGTAAATTTAGTTTGTCATCATGGATCCACCATCTTGAGTTGCCAATTCAAGCTCGTATTCATAATCACCGGTCCCTGATTATGAATACGAGCTTGCATGGGCAATTCAAGACGGCGGATGCAAGATAACGGACTAAATTTAAAAAAATTAACCGCCATCTTGGATCTGCCATATTGAATATCAAATCCAAACTCGTATTCATAGTCAGCGACCCCGAAAACCCTTCACGGTGGCACATTTTGTCATTATTTTATGCAAAGGCTTAGTTGATTACGCAATAAAGTCATAAAAAAATGGTCGGAATGTGTATTTGTTTACAAAAAATGTTTAAATAGTTGTTAAAAGTCGACTATTTTTTACTAATTGTAATTGCACATTAGTATCTGTCGTGTGTCATACAAAATCTATGGATTTTAAGTAGCTAATCATTGCAAATAACGAAAAAATGAGTTTCGTTTTCATTAGTTTCTTTATAGCATTATTAACCATTTTTTGGTTAATCTCACCGACTAAAAATAATGACTAGTTAGTTATTACATCCATTCATGTCAGGTTTTAATCAATTTGAAAGTCTTTAAATAAATGGTACGTGCCGGGCGGTTTTGTCCAAAAATGTGCTCTTCCCTCACTTCGCGACACTGAGACAGCAGCGCCGTGGCAGCGCACGGTCCCACTAAAATGCCATTATCTCGTGATCTAGAAGAGTCACCATCAATTTTTTTTTTTCAAATTAAAGGTGAAATTATAAGGAATTGAATCGTCTTAACAAGAAAAAAAAATGTTTCCCTTCTTGACGAAAAACTCAATTCAAACCTTTTTTGGTCATTTTTTTGGTCAAAATTGAAAACCAAAATTTTTTGGAATTTTCAATTTAAAGCGTATACTTTTATCTACAAAACCTATAATTTTTATCTAAATTCGTTCAATGGTTGCAGAAATATAGATATTTCAAAAAAATGTGATGCTGAAATTCAACATGGCGTAACTCCCGTAATTTTGAAAATTTTCAAAAATTCTTTGGACCCCAAATGTCTCTTATATAACACTACAATTTCACGAAGTTTACCTAAAATCGAAAAACCACTTGCAGATCCTGATATTCCTGACGTATACTGACCCAAATGCTATTTTCAGGTACCCCACAGTTATGAATAGCAGATTGTTTTTAATGCTTCTTGGGAACCATTTTTGATGAAATTAAAATATTTCCCTGAGCGAATTTTTTTTTGCCTGGAAAAACCTATTTGAAATACTAAAAAGCAGTAAAATACTATTTTCAAGTTAATAAGACCATATAATTACGTTTATATAAAGTAGTTATATGTAAATTAGAATCGCTAACGAGAATTTAATCAACAAATAAGCAAAAGAAACGATTTTTTGAAATTCATATCAATATATTTATGAATATTTCATCAAAACATTCGTATACATAATGTTCAAGCTCAATATTGATTTCTTATAAAAACTATAGTAAGTATAATATACATAATATTTTTATGTTATTGTAGAATACATAATGTGTAATATACAAAGTACAGTAATATATAATAACTATATAATAATTGTATTGCATTAGAATTGGACTTTCTCACTTTATATTTTTTCCATATTTTTTCAAAGTCTGCGTGAGAAGATTCTACAGCTTGTTCCGAGTAAAATCATAAGCCTTTATTGTTTTGTTTACAAAAATCTTCAATGTGAAAGAATACCGCGTGAACTTCCGGAGTTACTATTATGCCTAAGCATAAGAGTAATGAAATATTCATAAATATATTGATATAAATTTCAAAAAGTCGTTTCTTTTGCTTATTTGTTGATTGAATTCTCGTTAGTAATTCTAATTTACATATAACTCCTTTATATAAAAGTAATTATATCGGCTTATTAACTTGAAAATAGTATTGTACTGCTTTTTAGTATTTCAAATAGGTTTTTCCAGGCAAAAAAAATCCGCTCAGGGAAATATTTTAATTTAATCAAAAATGGTTCCCCAGAAGCATTCAAATCAATCTCCTATTCATAAATTTGGGGTACCTGAAAATAGCATTTAACTTTTTTAAAGGCCACCTTGCCTTTTATACCGAATTTGGTGGAAATTGCTTGATTTTAAAAAAATTTTTTGCCACATTGGATCCGCCATCTAGAATTTTGTAAATCTGACTTTAGGTTCGTAATCAGCGACCTTATTTATTGGACCAAGCCAATTTTGGCTGGTAGAGGGTCATTCGTTGAGAAAGAATGACTCACATATATATATCGGCCATCCCCACCACTGAATCATGCCGTATTTAAGACTCGATCTAGGACGGTACGGGGTGTCGGAATGGGGATATATATATATATATATATATATATATATCTATATAGATATATATATATATATATTTTTTTATATAGATAGAAAATAAAATTTTCTGCCATATCGAGGGAGTACCCTGCCCGTACTGCGAAGTCGAGCACTGGTTTTCCCATTCCTCGTAAAATATGACGGTAAAGCAGTTTAATGATTTTTTAAGGTTAGAAAAGTTTGACATGTATCGCTTCATAAACAAAACGCCGCACTTCCGAATATAATAATAAATAGCACAATGTCTAGGCACACCGAAAATACTTCACCGTGTGCCTGAACCAACTTTAAATGCAAGGTCATAGCACATCCAATTTTTTTGCTGGATTGGATTTAGGGGCTTAAAAATAGTGTGCAAAAAAATGTTTGGCCAAATCCCCCGAGCCGTTTTTGAAAAAAGTGTTTTTTGTGGTTAAAAATCAAAATTTTCAAAAAAATGTGATGCATTTCCAATTGTTTCTTTTATTTAACGAAATATGGTAACTAAATATAATTTCAGTCCATATCAATACTAAAACAAATAAAAATTTATTTTTACATATGTCGGGCTTTGTATTCTTGTACAGCTTTTAGTAAGTTACTTGGGTAATGAGGGTGTTTGCTCGAAACTTTATATTTAGCTTAGATAGTTTTCAAATCCGAATGGAAAGATTCCATGGCTTGTTCACTGTAAAATCCAAGGCCTTTTTCCACTTCACGACAAAAATCAGGGACATGGAAAAAAAATCGCATGAACTTTAGGTGTAATTAAAATTTCCAAATCACAGTAACTTTGCTTAAACTCAGATATACAATCTACGTATTTCAGGTGTAATGTTGAAGAAAAAGAAGAATCAACGACGGATTGAAAAGCCTTAAAGCACCTTACATATTTTAAACAACCAGTGCTACATATTACACCCAATAAGTCGACTTTTTCAAATAGCATTTTGCAAGAATTACCTGCGAACGCTGGACTCCCATGTACAAACTCGCGAGTAACATTACACATCCTAGCCCATTGGAGACTGTCATCTTCGAATTCCGTCAGCAGGTGTTTATACATTTCATTCACAACCCCGAGCACCAGATGTATTCCTGGTGGTGGAATTATCTCTAATATTTCCGTGTTAGCGTTTTCTGAGAATATTATAGGAGTATTTGTACATTGTTATAGTTCTTCGCAGATGATGTTGTACTTCCACTGTCCTGCCACGCAAAAAAATTCTCCTCACAATTTCCAACAATTCTGTATTCCCCACACGCGTTTAGTTCATCTTTTAATGCAGTGCAAGAAGTGCAAGGAAACCTGCTTGCGTGTAACATGATGCACGTCCATACGTTGGAAAGTTTTAAATCAGTTGCTATTGCCCCTTTTAAATCCTTCAATTCTAAGAGTGACCACAGAAATATTAGAAATAATTCCACCACCAAAACTAGATCTGATGCTCGGGGTTGTGAACAGAATTTATAAACACATGCTGACGGAATTCGAAGATGACAGTCTCCAATGGGCTAGGATGTGTAATGTTACTGGCGAGTTTGTACATGGGAGTCCGGCGTTAGCAGGTAATTCTTTCAAAATGCTGTTTGAAGAAATCGACTTATTGCGTGGAATATGTAGCATTAGTTGTTTAAAATATCTAAGGTGCTTTAAGGCTTTTCAATCCGTCGTTGGTTCTTGTTCTTCTTCAACATTACACCCGAAATACGTAGATTGTATATCTGAGTTTAAGCGAAGTTACTGTGATTTGGAAATTTCAATTACACCTAGAGTTCACGTGGTTTTTTTTATCCCTTATTTTTATCGTGAAATGGAAAATGGCCTTGGATTTTACAGTGAACAAGCCATGGAATCTGTCCATACGGATTTTCAAACGACCTGGGCTAAATATAAAGTTTCGAGCACACACCCTCATTACCCAAGTAACTTACTAAAAGCTGTACAAGAATAAAATGCCCGACATATGTGAAAATGAATTATTTTTTGTTTCAGTATTGATATGGACTGATATTATATTTCGTTAAGTAAAGTGAAAAAATTGGAAATGTATCACATTTTTTTGAAGTTTTTGATTTTTAACCCATAAACGGCTCGGGGGATTTGGTTCAAAACTTGTTTGCACATTATTTTTGAGCCCCTCAGTCGAATCCAGCAAAGAAATTGGATGTGCTATGAACTTGCATTTAAAGTTGGTTCAGGTGCACCGTGACGTATTTGGAAAAATTAATGAAAAATTAATAATGACAGAAGAACTGATATGATGGTAATAAATAAACTGAATTGTGAGAGTAATACAATAATATAGTAATATAATAGAGAGTGTATAAAAACTGGGTGTCCCAGTACTCAAAAAACATTTTTGTATTTTTGAATTCTGACAAAAAAATGGCATCGGAAATAATTATTAAAAAAATTATTAAAGTTAATAATTAACAAGTTATTGACAATTAAAGATGAACCAATCAGAAGCACTAGTTAGAACGTCGACAGTCCATGAGCCATTGCCAAGAGCGTGTGCATAAACAAGTTCAGTTCGTACAATTTCTTCTTCGTTCGCTTTTCCAGTAGGTTGTGACTCACTGGTGTAACTTCACACGTCAACGAGATACAAAAATTTAAAAAAAGTATTTTCCACAATTAACCAAATTCGACAACATTCTCATGAATTCTGTAAATTCCCTCGCATTTTGTAGAATTTTCGGGAACTCAGTGGAATTCTCCTTAATTCTGAAGAATTCTCTTGAATTCAGCAGAACTTTCTTAGAATCAGCGAAATTCTCTCTAACTCTGTAGAATTCTTTTGATTTCAGTAGAATTCTGTTGAATTGAGTGAAATTCTCTTGAATTTTATATCATTCTCATGAATTCAGTAGAATTCTCTTGAATTATGTAAAATTCTCTTAAATTCAGTAGAATTCTCCTAGGTTTGGCAGAATTCTCTTGCATTTAGTCAAATTATCCTGTTTTCTTTCGAATTTAGCAGAATATTCTTGAAAAAGAATCCTGCGGAACTTAAAAGAAGCTGCTGATTTCAAGAGGATATCGCTAATTTAAGAAAATTCTGCTGAATTCAAGAGAATTCTTTAGAATTCAAGAGAATTCCACCGAGTTCTCGAAAATTCTACAAAATTCAATGGAATTTACAGAACTCTTAGTGAACTTGATCGTCATGACTTGCTATTGGTTTATTACGTCAGTTTTATACATAAAAAGAAGAACTAATTTACTTAAGATTCTCTCGACCATAAGGAACACATTCTCATCAAGACACTCGCGCTTTGCGCTCGATATTTGGTAGTCGCGCTTCGCAACGACTATATGTTATGTTCTATGTTCTTCAGATAAAAATGACTAAATGTGTATTTGATATCAAATGAAGAAGGAAATTCCATTACTTCAGCGTATTATTGAAAAATGGACATTTGACAAAAACCGGGGGGTGGGGGGTCAAATCTAACACAAATCTAATACCTTCTCTAGATGAGAATGCAAAAATACAAATTTCCAAGTACCGTGAGCATTAATGATATAGTTGTTTTATTGTTTTAATGGTTAGAAATAGTATCGAGAACATAAAAACAATTAATTATTCTGAAGTAACACACACGAGATGAAAAATAAATGAAACAAGCAAAGTTTTGAGAAGAATATGAAACTTATCGGGCTGATTTTTTCACTCTTAATGTTCTTTTTTACGCCTAAAACAAAAACTACACATCCCATCGAAAAGTGACCAATAACAAATTTGTAGATCTTTTTTTTACGCACAAATTTTGTTGAATCATCATTTGTCGTATCTTGCATAGTTTGAACGTAAAATTCAATTTTTGGATTTTTCATTATTTTTTGTGCAATGAAAATGTGAATTTTCGATTTTTCAAGAAAATTCAAAAAGTCGTTATGACGATCTTGTAGGGCGTGCAAAAAGAAACATTTTTCTTCCCTTGACTTTTTTTCGTATCGTGCGTTGTTTCGCTGAAAATGTTAATTTTCGTTTCTTCTTTTGGATTTTGGAAATGCTGTAACTCTGAAAATTTTCACTTTATCGAAAAATGTTATGAGAAAAGATTGTTGGAATTTCCAAGTACTATGAACAGCCGCACATATAATTTTCAAATTTTGAAAAAAAGTGGCCTCAAAAATTTTCAAAATGCTTTTAATTTTTGAATTGTTATCAAAAATGGCTGGCTAACGAACTTGACCTTTATTTTAGGACACTTGAAGAGTATACCAAAGCTCAATCCAATCTGTCAATTCTTTCGAAAGTAATCGTGCTAACAAAATAAAAATCTACATACACGGAAAAAATAAGTTGTCGAAACTTCACTTGACTAGTCAACCATTCTAGGATAGGCCACTTTTTGTTTAGAATCTTGTATAATTTTGAATAAAGAACCACAGACTTCATCGAAAAAGTGAAAAAAGTCATCGAATTCTTGGAAGACAATCTACGAACATCAGTTTTCGAATTTTTATTCAGCAGATTTTGGCAAAGTTCAAGGCAAACATTCAATTGTTCATAAAAAGTCCTCCAGATTCCAAACGATTTGGAATCCAATAACTCTAGCACAGAAACGAATAACTGATTTATAAGTAGTCGAAGAATTCGTTGACTGTCTTCTACATATCTATATATTCACAATGTACAGTCACATTGGATGCTCAGGTGAAGTGGTATATGTATCAGTCTGAATGGAGTCACAGTCACCGGCAATGAACAAATGAGCGCGGATTTAAATTTGACTTTTCACTGACATTTGTGCAAAATATTCAATGTATTAAGTTAACCGTGGGGTCTAGTGGTTAGGGGTAAGTTGCGTTCGATAGGTGTTAGGTAGTTCGAATCCCGCCGCAAAATTTCTTTCGATTTTTCATAGGTTCATGTGTATCTGCACGGAGAAAAAAATCCGGGGTTTAGCGCAAGAGAGTTCAAGGCGCTAACGCATGGACTATTCAACAGGCGCATATCGCAGGCGTCTTTTGTTTTATTTCCAAGAGCTTTCACGGACTTTCTCGGTGAGTCTCCTTGCGATTTGCTTTTAGACCACGCCGTCTGCCTGTTGACACGTTCGCACCACTAAATGTTCGCAAGGAGACTCACCTAATGCCTACATTTTTCTCTCCGTGTGTAAAAATAAATATAACTTAAGCGTGAGTCTGTGAATAACAATATAGTAAATATAACCGCGAAATATATATATTTTTAACTTGGCTATACTGTTTTCTAAAAACTCGTTAGGAGTCATCGAAAGTTTTATTGGCTGGCTTCGAAGCATTAGTGTATCAGTGTTTCAAGAACTCTATTCCTCTGGTCTTCACATTTTCATTGAAATTATTTTGTACTTTCGACAACTCTTTCTACTTTATAAACATTTATCAGTCAAGGTTTGTAAGACGATTCTTCCAATTTATGACATACGTTTAACCCTATCCTAGAGTGATTGACTCAGTCATTCAAAATTTCAACGACTAATTTTTTCCGTGTACATACACAGAGACCCACAGGCTCACTTACACACAGACCCACAGACTCACGTACACACAGAGAGACAGACACGTTCGCGAAAACCTGTTTTTTGGGTTCAGGGGGTCTCAAAACGTGGACATTTGACAAAAACCGGGGGGTCAAATTTCACACAAATCTAATATCTTCTCTAGATGAGAATGTAAAAAGTGCGCGACCTATAGAAAAACAATTTTGTTATTCAACAGTTTATTGCAACTTGTGTCGATTTTAGATATATATTTAATTTGTTTATTTTCAATGTTATTTTTTACAATTTGAACCAAAAATACGCATCCTAGCGTAAAGTGTTTCTATGAAAATTTTTATAACAAAAGTTTATGAAAAATTTGTAGATCATTTTTGGTTGGACAACTTTTGTCTATTCATTTTTTTCCGTCTCTTGTGTGGTTTTTCCAAAAATTCAATTTTGTTATTTTTAATGCGATTATTTATGATTAAAACAAAAACTACGCATCCTATCAAAGAGTGATCAGTTACAAATTTGTAGATCGTTTTTTTATGCACAAATTTTGTTTCGTCATCATTTGTCGTATCTTGCATAGTTTGACCGTAAAATTTAATTTTTGGATTTTTCATTATTTTTTGTGCAATAAAACTGAATTTTCGATTTTTCCAGAAAATTCAAAAAGTCGTAAAATTCGTTATGATAATCTTGTAGGATGTGCACAGAGAAACATTTTTCTTCTCTTGACTTTTTTTTCGTATCGTGCGTTGTTTGGCTGAAAATGTTAATTTTCGTTTCTTCTTTTGGATTTTGAAAATGCTGTAACTCTGAAAATTTTCATTTTATCAAAAAATGTCATGGGAATAAATTGTTTGAATTTTTGAATACTATGAACAGCCGCACTTATGACTTTAAAGTTTTGAAAAAAAATGGTCTCAAAAATTTTCAAAATGCTCTAACTTTTCGAATTTTTATCCAAAATAGCTGGCTAACGAACTTGACCTTCATTTTAGGACACTTGAAGAGTATACCAAAGCCTAATCCAATCTGTCAATTCTTTCGAAAGTTATCGTGCTAACAGACTAAAAATCTACATGCACACATACATACACACATACACACACATGCAGACAGACAGAAATTCGTAAAAACCTGTTTTTTGGTTTCAGGGGGTCTCAAAACGTGGACATTTGATAAAAACCGGGGGGGTCAAATTTTACACAAATCTAATACCTTCTCTAGATGAGAATGTAAAAAATACGCTTCGCTCGCAAGTTTGAGCGCGCCTAGGGCACGCACCTGTTGAATCTCGCGCTTCGCGCTCGATAATATATTCACCTCGCGCTACGCGCTCGGACACATTTGCCTGACGCTTTAAGCTCGGTTCCTCTGGGTTTTCGTACTTCGTGTGCTCGCTATTTCGCGCTTCGCGGGCTAACACTCTCTTAGTTAGCTTCATCGTTATGACCTGCTTTTGGTTTAATTATGTACGTTTTACATAGAAAGAGAAACTAATTTACTTAAGGTTCTATCGACCTTAAGGAACACATTCTCATCAAGACACTCGCGCTTCGCGCTCAATATTTACTTTAAAAATGATGTAAACCTTGCGCTCCACTCTCGTTTCTGTTCATCGTTTAATGTAAACTTAAAAGTTTGAGCGCGATCACGGCGCGCGATTTGGTTGTCGCGGTTCGCTATTACAATATGTTATGTTTTATGTTCTTCAGATAAAAATGACTGAATTTGTATTTGCTTTAAAATGAAGAAAGAAATTCCTTCACTTCAGCGTACATTTCTGTATCTTTCTAATTAATCATACAATCAGAAAGATTTCTCCAACTATCTGAAAAGGGGCGAAAAAAAGTATCTAGGTTGTTTTTGGAACATATATATGATAAATTTTTAAATGATTATTGAAAAATGGACATTTGACAAAAATGGGGGGAGGGGTCAAATTTTACACAAATCTAATACCTTCTCTG
>CAKNXH010056184.1:29212-39945 GCA_932178445.1 Andricus quercusramuli
CGACAGTCCTTTTCAGAATAGTTGGCGAGTCTTTTTACCAGGTGTTTTTCTCCAGCGGCTATTCTTTCTACGACAGTCCTTTTCGGAATAGTTGGCGAGTCTTTTTACCAGGTGTACACGTGTACGTGTACATGTGTAAAGTGCCATCTGCACGTATCACATTATAAAATAGACTTCACACGTAAAAGATCAAGTGATAGTTTATTGTTAAACCTCACAGATTTTTTCTCATGTATTTCAGTATCATCTAAAACTTGAAGTTTCTAAAATTCAAAGAACGATTTATCTGCTTGTAAAAATCCGTTTGAGAAAAGTGGGTAGTCATTTTTAAAGTAGAAGATAGCAGCTTTCTGATTCCGTGCTCAGATTTGCAATATAATAAAAATTCTCAATGTGAGCGAAGCTCAAATATAGCAAAAAACTGTGTTTTTTGCACCTTCAGGTTAGGATATCTCGGAAACCTAGGGTGATGGAGCAATTCTGAGTTCAGATTCGGATTAAGCGCGTCAAATTCCTTCGGATACATTAGGTCCGGTCTGGGGGTGTGGTATTTCATCGAATTTTGTAGGCCTGTGTAATCAACATTAGAGATTATTCGCCTTCAAAGTATATTTCTACCCTGCAATCGCTAGCTTTCATCGTTAGAATGATACGTCAACATGAAAATTTAAGTTTACTTGTTATTTGTTTATTATATAAACAAATTATATAAACAATAGCACATTTTGGGCGATTTCAAGCGAAAAGAAATATTTTTTTTTTTTTTTGATCTGGCTGAAATTACATTGCCAATGATTTTTTCTGAAAAAATTTTATAACTCATCAATATTTGTTTATTTTATAAACAAATTAAATAAGCAAATGCACATTTTAGGGTATTTTAGGTGAAAATAAACCGATTTTTCTCCTGTTTTTGCTGAAATTATATTGGCAATAACGTTTTCTGGAAACTTTCTCCCCACCTAATAATATTGGTTTATTTTATAAACAATTTATGTAAACAAATGTACTATGTGATTTGAATGATTTCATTTTGTAATCAAACTTCATCACACAATATCACTGGCATTTTTTAATATAATTTGTTCATCAAATAAAAAATGATTGATGGGTGGCAACAAGTTTTTCAGAAAACATTATTGGCATTGGCAATATAATTTTAGCTAGATCAGGAGAAAAAAAGGTTTATTTTCACCTAAAATAGCCTAAAATGTGCATTTGTTTATATAATTTGTTTAAAAAATAAACAATTATTGATGGGCTATAAACTTTTTTTGAGAAAAAATCATTGTTAATGTAATTTCAGCAAGGTCAGAAGAAAACATTTCTTTTCGTTCAAAAACACCAAAAATGTACATTTGTTTACATAAATTGTTTATAAAATAAACGAATATTAATGGGTGAGAGAAAAGTTTTCAGAAAACGTTATTGCCAATATAATTTTAACAAACACAGAAGAAAAAACGGTTTATATTCACCTGAAATACCCTAAAATGTGCATTTGTTTATATAATTTGTTTATAAAATAAACAATTATTGATGGGCTATAAACTTTTTTTCAGAAAAAATCATTGGTAATGTAATTTCAGCAAGTTCAGAAGAAAAGATTATTTCTTTACGTTCAAAAACACCGAAAATGTACATTTGTTTACATAAATTGTTTATAAAATAAACGAATATTAATGGGTGGGAGAAAAGTTTCCAGAAAACGTTATTGCCAATATAATTTTAACAAGCACAGAAGAAAAAACGGTTTATTTTCACCTAAAATACCCTAAAATGTGCATTTGTTTATATAATTTAATTATAAAATAAACAATTATTGATGGGCTATAAAATTTTTGTTAGAAAAAATCATTGTTAATGTAATTTCAGCAAGGTCAGGAGAAAAAATTATTTCTTTTCGCTCAAAATCGCCCAAAATGTGCATTTGTTTGTATAATTTGTTCATAAAATAACCAAATAACAAGTAATCTTAAATTTTCATGTTCACGCATCATTCTAACGATAAAATCTAGCGATTTCGGGGCGGAAATATACTTTAAAGACGAATAACCTCTAATGTTGATTATTTGCTAACAAAATTTGTTTAGAACAATTAACTATGAAAGTTAATAAGTTTTTTTTATCTTTTCCATACCCTTTTGCATTAAACCTAATGGACGAGACGTATAAGAAAAATGTTATCCAGAAGATAAAAAATAAAAATTAAAAAATCGACAATTTTTCCGTTGTTTGCATTAACATAAAAATTAAATAAACAAAAAAATTAAAAATCTACTGTCACCATTTTTTTTAAGAATTTAGTTCTGAGTTATTCAAAAAAAAAAAAGAAAACTTATATCGGTGCAAAATTGCGTTCTAAATGTCTTTTTGAACCTCGATTTCCGATTTCACCCCACTGTGTGACGTGCTGATAAAGCAAGCTTTTGTTAATCGAGAATTTTTTGAATTAAACACGAGTGCAATTACGCAAAAGGAGTTTGTAATTTCAGTATGTCACGGTTTTCTTCTCGTGCCAAAATAATATAATTCAAATGTTTGCAACGTTGCTTAAGGTGAAGCAAATTTGTTTATTTTTTATGTACAGTATCGGAACAGCTTACAAGCATACGATAGTATATTGAAATTTTATCAACTTTTCTTGCACTGTGATAGGATTTCTTTTTAGATATATATTCTCATAAGCTGTGAAAAAGTTATATATTGTATATTATATAATAGTGTGGGTGAGACCAACACAAATAAATATCTGATGTTATTATGTACCTGTATTATTTTTCCGTCTTCCTAATAAGAGTCTGTATTTCGCTCCTTAATTTAACA
Organism: Andricus quercusramuli; assembly: GCA_932178445.1. NCBI lineage: Eukaryota > Metazoa > Arthropoda > Insecta > Hymenoptera > Cynipidae > Andricus > Andricus quercusramuli. The sequence continues at coordinate 32,039 of CAKNXH010056184.1, forward strand.
CCTCAGTCTATCTTAAAAGAGACTCCTCATTTTTGAACCTCTAATCCTCCTAATCCGTCCCTTGAAGAGTAATAGCGCAACTAACCTATGGCTCACGACCTACCTGAGGGGGATTAGCGCAACCAACCTCCTCCGGAACTATGATACCCCTCAGGATGCTAAGAAAACAGAAAGAGTGGAGCGATGCATAGGGCTGGTCGAAATCAAATACACGGCATGAGCAATCTCCCACCTCACTTCTGATAATACCGAAGATATTATCTATAGAACTACTATTAAGGGAATCGTAATGGCTCAATTTGCCACATGTGGCGCTCTCATCTGGGAATAAATTAAAATTAGAGGACAGGCGATCGCGGTTGCGGGTTGTTTTCCACCATCTCTGCCGTATGCGTGAGGCGTGCCGTCTCCCTGTAGTACTTTGTGTCAAATTTCTTCAATATCTCTGAGGTTATGATTTTTTATTTCGGTATAATTTGTTCTGTTTGGTGCTGAATTTAACAATTTTCGATGTATTTTTGGTTATATTTATTATCAAGTCAATGAATTCCACGTCGTTCATTTATTTTTTATGGATAAATAAACATGCATCATATTTATGCTAATTTCATACTAAAATGCCGAATTAGCCATTAACGACTTTCGTGTAAACACAGTGCTGAAGATTTGTGTGAATTTCATACAAATTTAGTGTATAAAAGTTCTATCAGGATTCATTTTTAACGATCAAAGCGATGATTTCTGTCAAGTGCACAAGGCGCATCTCAGCCTGTTTCCTCTTACCATTTCCGTTCTCATAATTTTTAACGTTTTATTTACTTTAATTTGAATTGATAATAACCTTTTATACTAATCCCAGAACAAATTTTAACGTATGTCTATATAATTTCGAAAATTGAATTCGTATAATCATTTCACATCATCAAAAACATTGACAGTAAATAAACTTTTATTATACAAATTAGAGCCAATATGCAATGAGATAAATAACTTGAAGTAAATAATTAATTCATGTACTTAATTGAAAGAAATACAAATTCAATCTTTATGTAATTCAATATTGTGAAAAAATTAATCAGCTAATAATTAATTATTTAGTTTAGGGCATGAAAAGTATCAAAGAATTATTTTCATTGAAACATTGAAATAATTGTTACTGTATATTTTTATGAAAATTCGAAATACTAATAAGGTTTCGAAATAATTCCTAAAAAAATAAAACGTGTGTACACATAACTTTGAAAATATATTTCAGATACTCATTTCATAAGCTCAAAAACATTTGAAAAATTATGTAACTGGAATAAGGCTATTTCAAATATAAATAAACTTCTATTGTACAAATTATAGCCAATATTCAATTATATAACTTAAAAATAAATAATCGATTTATGTCACTTAGTGAAGAAAAATTAAAATCCAATCTTTATGTATGTATGTATTGTGAAAAAATTAATCAGTTAATAATTAACAACCTTTCAAACTAATTCCACAAAATGTGAGTTTTAATAGAATCAGTTGATAATTAATTTATCAGCTCACAACATAAAAAGCATGGAACAATTATTCTCATTGAAACATTCAAATGATTTTTACATTTTATATATTTTTTTCATTTGAAATTGCATTTCCATACATTTAGTTCATCAATGACCTTCAAAACTTATTCCAGGGGAAATTAGAATATATGTACATATTGATAAATCATTTAATAACATAAGAAGCAATAAACAGTTATTTTCATTGAAACATTCGAATAATTTTCACATTATATTTTTCTGAAAATTTAAAATAATAATAATTTTTTAAACTAATTCCATAGAAAAGTAAAATATATGTACATATAATATGGAAAGCATAATTGAGGTACTTATTTCAGAACATCACCAAAATTTACTAAAATTATACAATTGGAATAGAGGTATTTTGGACATGAATATTATGAATAATCTTCTTCATAAAAATTATAGCTAATATTCAATTACATAGCCTTGAAGTAAATAGTCACTTTATGTACCAAATATATAATATTTTTAATAACAACTTACATTGAAAGTAATAGTAGAAATTAATAAATCGGAAGAATCATCGGCGATCGATAAAATGAAATATCTACTTTTCCATTTCTGTTGGTTCTAATTTTAATAAATAGAGGTCACCATATGATTTACGAAGTGATGACTAAGAAAACTTCCTCCATAAAACCACAATGGCGGTTACGAGTTTTCATCTACAGGATATCTTAAATTTGTAGTTATTGAAGACCATGTGATATTATCTGACATGTGTAAATATTGGCGACAGAGAAAATAATAATCCCAGGCTTCTCCGTTTCCTTTCCACTCGTAAGAGCGTGTCGGATTATTCTATGATGACGACCGATCGAACTCTAAAACGGTTTAAGGGTTTCTGAAGAAGCCAAGTCACGGCCCAGTCGCGCTCCGTCGATTTGAAACATCGAACTTCAAAGAGTTGCAAGATGGATCATAACGAAAGATTTGACGAGGGTGGTAGTTCTCCAGAGATTGGACGCTCCCCGTCCGAAGAGGACTGGAAACGTCAGATGAGAAGCGTTTCTACCGATAATGTCAACGCTGTAGAGAGCAGCTCTAGTTTAGAAACCATCGTGGGCGTCGGGATGGAGGGAAAGCAAAAGGGTAGATTCGGTTCCTTAAAAAACAGTTTCCTGAGGGAAGGTGGTTTGTTTAAGATAAAGAAGAAAAAGGCGAAGAATCTTAAGGTCGAGCGTTCTATCGAGCTTCAACAAGGTGGGCGGAGCGTGAAAGGTTATAAAAGTTCAAAATTTTAAATATATTATATACGTATTTTTATACCTCCCAACGTGCACGCAAGTTTACTATCATTTTATAATATTTTTCTCATTCTGGGTGTTTATACTTTCGAAGGGCATGGATATTTTCCAAATTCTACTTTCCCTAATTTTTGTCTCTATCAAAATTCATTTGATCGCATAAAAGTTAACCCTAATTTATATCTTTCGAATTACGCTTTGACCTAATTTATACTCCATCGGATAATCCTTTTGCTTAATTTTAATTTTTCCAAATTAATACTTGATATCATTTTTATTTTTCCGAATTTACATTCGATTTCATTTGTATTTTTACCAATTACACAGCCACACATAAAAATCTTGTTTAGGGTCTGGAGGTCAGACCATGCTTACTATATGTTTTTGGGGTCTCTAAATCCGATTCCGAGGTGCGAAAAACCCCAGCACGTCAGGGGTTTGAAATAACCTCGAAAAACCTCATAAAATTTTTGTTTCGAGTCCGGGGGTCAGTCCATGTTTATTATATGTTTTTGGGGTCGCTGAAAGAATCGTCTCTTTTTCACGTCCATGAAGTGCTTGAGTTTTTTACATTACGTATTCAGATTCAGCAACCCCAAAAACATATAGTAAACATGCTCTGACACCCGGACTCGGAAAAAAAATTTGATGAGGTTTTTTGAGGTTATATTAGAACCCTGATGTGCTGGGATTTTTCGGAACTCGGATTCGGATTCAGCGACCCCAAAAACATATAGTAAACATGCTCTTACCTCCAGATACGGAAAAAGATTTTTTATTAGGTTTTTTGAGGTTATGTCAGAACCCTGACGTGCTGCGGTTTTTTGGACCTCAGATTCGGATTCAGTGACCCGGAAAACATATATTAAATATTGTGTGACCTCCAGATCGGAAAAAGTTTTTTATCAGGTTTTTAAGGTTACGTCAGAACCTTAACATACTGGGGGTTTTTGGACCTCGGGTTCGGATTCAGCGACCCCAGAAGCATGTAGTAAACATACCTCCAGGCCCGGAAAAAGATTTTTTCGGTGTGGCTGTGTTGTCGTTTGTCTCAATTTTTATGTTTCCGAAATACTATTTGCCCTAATATTTCATTTCCGGATTCAAATCTGGCATAATTTTTATTATTCCGGATCTCAATTTGGACTGCTTCATGCAATATGGAATCAGTTCTGCTAAGACCGTATAAAGAATCAAGTTACAGTTTCATTCAAGATCGACTTACCTGTACTTGATTCCATATTGCATGGAACATAGTCGATTTGTCATAATATTCATTCATCCTAATCCTAATAGCCACATAACCTAAAATCCATTTACACGAAATGCCAACTTTCCTAATTTACATTTGACTGCACGGAGAAAATTTGGATAGGAAACTTCACCAAACTTTTGAGTGGAATTGGGATATATGGACCAAAAGGAGAATGTTTGACACTATTGTAATAATTTGTGACGTGCAAAAGGTTAAATGAAGGGGCACACTTTATACGGGCGTAAGTGCCGAATTTCGGAAATGCGTTTTATTGGCCTCAAATAATTTTTTTAACCTAACTCATATTTATGTAAAAGATTACGGGTTTTATCTGATGGGATTGCTTCTTTTAGGATTCTCTTCTCACAGTCTGAGAGTCAAATAATATATCGCAAGCACTTTTTTGTTTTTTTCCTCAATTCGAAAATAAAACAGTTACGCAACTTTTTAGGTGTCTAAATTTGAGTTTTTTGGGATGTGCCGATATTTGACAAAGGATTTCTCGCACATGGTTATTTTTGTTAAGCTTTCTTTTCGCGATTCAATAGAGCTAAACAATAACTCGAATGCACATTCTTGTTTTTTTTTAAATTCAAAAATAAAAAAGTTATTCAACTCTCTTTGTATCAAAATCACAGTTTTTGGACACACGCCGTTCCTTTGACAGAGGTTTTCTCGGAGATGGTTGCTTCTTTCAAGATATTCATTTGGCTGAATTCACAAGTAGCGGACATTTAACTCCGGACAGTTATTTGACCGGACATCTAGTTACTTTTCGTACTTATGGTAACTAAAACTTTTCGGCGCCAGGTTTCAAATGTTTACAAGTTTGTGACAGATCTTATAGCAAAAGTACGTAACCTGACTTAACCTCGGAATAATTCATTATAATTTATTGAAGCAAATGGCGAATAATGTACGTGTATAAATAAATAAATAAGATAAAATATATTTTAATTTTCAATTTTCCAATTGCAGCTTAGACAATTTTGGAAGAACTTATAAAATATATTTTCATTTTGAATTTTCCAACAGTAGTTTACACAGTTTTGGGAGCACTTATAAAATATATTTTAATAATAACTGACGTATTAGAATAATTTTTTTCTTAATCTCAGAATTCCGAAATAGAACGTGGAATGTGCTACGAAAAATGTATACGTTCTCAAATCTTGAGGCACTCGTGTTTCGAAGGATTCAAAGAATCTTAGATTCATTCAGATAATATAATACTCGTATATCCTGTGTGCGGTAATTAATAATATAATATTATAATTTTGATGGAGAAGCTGATAGATAGAGAAAATGTATCCCATTCTATCCCTTTTTCAATCTAAATTCATGTCTATCTACTTCAATTATACATATAATACTTATACATATAATATCTTATACAATATAATAATCTATCCACGTCAATCATTTTCTATCTCACTGTCAATCAAAGTTCCGGTCTTTCTTTCTCACTCTCCTTTTCTTTATCTCATCCAATCCTTTATCTATCCACGTCAATATTTTTCTATCTCTTTGTCAATCTAAATTTCCGTCTATCTTTTTCAATCCCCTCTTCTCTATCTCATTCTATCCTTTGTGTATCAACGTCAATACTTTTCTATTTTCCTGTCAATCTAAATTGTCATCTATCTCTTTCAATCTGTTCTTCTTTATCTCATCCTATGCTACGTTTATCAACGTCAATCTAAATTTCCGTCTATCATTAACAATCCCCTCTTTTCTATCTCATCCAATCCTTTATCTATTCGCGTCAATATTTTTCTATCCCTTTTTCAATCTAAGTTTACGTTTATCTCTATATCATTGTACCATACACCTATCAATGTCTATCTTTTTCTATCCATTTTACAGTCTGAATTCACGTCTATCTTTTAAATACCCTCTTCTCTTCCAATCCTAGCCTTTATCTATCCACGTTAATATTTTGCTTTCTCTCTGTCAATCTAAATTCCTATATATCTTCCTTAATCTCCTCTTTTATATCTTATCCCATCCTTTATCTATCCTCGTCAAAATTTTCCTATCTCTATGTCAATCTAAATTCCCGTCTATCTTTTTCAATCTCCTCTTCTTTATCTGATTCTATCCTACGTTTATCAATGTCAATCTTTTACTATCTCTCCGTCTTTCTAAATTACCGTCTATGTTTTTCAATCCCCTCTTCTTCATCTTATCATATCCTTTATCCATCCACTTCAATATTTTTCTATCCCTCTGTCAATCTGAATTCCCATCTATCTTTTCCAATCCCCTCTTCTTCATCTTATCCTATCCTTTATCCATCCACTTCAATATTTTTCTATCTCTCTGTCAATCTGAATTCCCGTCTATCTTTTCCAATTTCCTCTTCATTATCTCATCCTATCCTACGTTTATCAATGTCAATCTAAATTTCTGTCTATCATTGTCAATCCTTTCTTCTCTATCTCATCCTATCCTTTATCTATCCACGTCAATATGCTCCCATCTCTCTGTCAATCTAAATTCACGTCTATCAAACTTTTACTATCTCTCTGTCAATCAAAATAATTATCTTTTTCAATCTAATCTTGTTTATCTCATCCTATCCTTTATCTATGTACGTCAATATTTTTCTAACTCTCCGTTAATCTTAATTTACGTTTATCATTTTCTATCTTCGTTTCAATCTAACTTTACGTCTATCTTTTTCAATGCGCTCTTCTCTATCTCATTCTATCCTTTATCTACTCTCGTAAATATTTTTCTATCTCTCTGTCAATCTAAATTCTCGTCTATCTTGTTTAGTCTCCTCTTATTTATCTCATCGTATCCTTTGTCTATAAAAGTCTATCTTTTTCAGCCTACATTCACATATATCTTCTTCCATCCCGCATTCTCTATCTCATCCTATCATGTATCTATTAATGTAACTCTTCTCTACCTCTGGTAATCTAAATTCTCGTCCATCCTTTTCAATCTCCTCTTCTTTATTTCATCCTAAGCTACATCTATCAACGTCTTTGTCTATCTCGTTTTCAATTTCATTTTAACTCACGTTGTATTTCTGGTACGTGATGAACGTCAAATTGATTTTTTTAATAAATTCCATAACTGTTCGATGGAATCCGTAAATGTTGAGGAATAGCAAATGATGAGAGTACTCTATTGCGGAAGATAGAAAAATAGATAGACAAAGATTCAAATTTATATTAAAGATATATTATATTACAGCTGTTAATAACTCAATTAGTTAGGAATTTTTCTCAATCTCTTATCAAGTGATAAAAGATCTCCTACTATTTCATTAGCAACTTATTTCTACTGATTGAGATTGAGAGAGATTGTTCTTTATAATGATGAATTACTTCCGAAACAAATATCCCCTGATATATCACTTTTTATTTCTCCGTCCATATTTTCTTCATCAGTACTTTGTACGTCCATTTCTCCGTTATTGCTTTCCTATTTTTGAATAATGTCTACATAAAATTTTCCCGAGGTTAAGTCAGGTTACGTACTCTTTTTATAAGTTCTATAAGTTAAATGGAGTTAAATGTCCGCTACGTGTGAATTCAGCCTTTCACGGTTCGATAAAGCCTAGCAGTACCTCGGACTGTTTTCGCGTTTATTTCTTTAAAATTAATTCCGTGAAAATTAGACAGTTTTTTGCTTCTTCTGTAAAATTCGGGGTTTGGCACTTACGCCCGTATGCAGTGTGGCCCTTCAAATAATACATGGCAGTTCGATAAACTTTAATAGCGCAGATCAAAGTTTCCAAATGTGCAGTAAAGATTTTCAAAAGTAAACCTTAATGCAAATGGTGTAATTATTACAGGCGCGGATCCAGAGGGGGGCCCCGGCGGC
>CAKNXH010056184.1:40045-59288 GCA_932178445.1 Andricus quercusramuli
CCCCCCCCCCCCCCCCCGAAAGCCCAGACTCGAATTTTTCAAATCAGACAATTGAAGGTCACTATATACATATATCAATGTTACAACCAATGTTGTTACAACTCTTGACAATGTAGATTCCCAACTATGTAATTCTCGCAGCCAATCAGGGTTTCGAATTATCTCATAGATGCAAGGGACATAATGTTATTGTGAATTACCATTTAAGGTGAACAGGGAGCGAACTCGCTGATTGCTAGATTTGCGAGTAATGTGTTTACGTTTTGCGTGATAGGGCGCAGTCCCATGGAGGTAGATTAGTAGAATAGTGGAACAGTTTTGACCAGTGAGATGCCTGCACAAGCTCTAGCAGTCAGTTCATTCGTCAAAACTGTTCCACTATTCTACTAATGTACCTCCATGGGACTGCACCCTTAGACTTTTAAGATTGTTTTGGTCTCAATAGTTAACTTTTGAAAACTCAAAATATTGTTAATGAAATGTAAGGATCACAGAACACATCAATAATGTTATTTATTTCATTTCTGCATTTTGGCTGTTTTAATGCGAATTAATTTTCATTTAGTAATTTTAGTATTGAATTTAAGTGGAAGGTATGCTTTATATCGAATATACATCCAATTATCTCATATTTCAGTAAATACGTGCGTACTTAAATAAACACTGATCTGATGTTTTCTGAAAAAAATTCAAGAATAATATGGAGTTCAATGTTTTTATTTCTGAAATAGAACAAAAGATACATTTTTCCGAGTCTCTTCATTATTGGCTTTATTCTAAAAAGAAAATGTTTGCCTTTATGTTGCCAAAAGTTGGAGCTGACGCCAAGAAATAAAGAAATGCGAAAATCAACTAGTAATTAAATAAATTAAAAAAAGAAATAAGGCTTAAAAATCAGAAGATAGTGCATTTAAAAAATGGAAAAATCAGTTTAATTAACAAAAAAAACTAATAACGTAAACAGTCTAAAAATACTTTTCAAAAGAAGCAAAAAACTTCGGAGAAAGCTTACTATTTTGGAATTTATCAATATTTTTAAAAACATTAAACTGTGTTTACTGTATTGAATAGAAATTTAATTAAAGACTTAAATGTCAGAATTATTGAACTATATATTATTTTAATTTTTTCTTTGAAGAAAAATTGTTAAGCCACCAAGCACGAAATACGTATTATCATTCAAGAAGCATAATTATATTCTGAAATATCATTATTCAGGGTGGCCGCTGGACCGGGAAACCGAGAAATGACCGGAAATTTTTTGGGACCAGGAAATGACAGTGAATTTATTTTTTGACCGGGATTTTTACAAGTTTTTAGAAGAAAAATCTATCCAATCACTTGAAATATCACAAGTTTCATATCACAAGATATGTAATGCAATTTAAAATAAGTTTGATTTCAACTTTTTTTTTTAATGCTAAGTTGAATAAATTGTTAACTTTTTCAATTATGAAATCATTCAGTTTACAATGTGTGACTCTAAAATCTTTTACTATAAAAATTTTCCACTTTAGATTTTCATTTTTAAGGGCACATTTTCAATTAAAAGAATTAAAAAATGTAGTTTTTGAATGAATGCTTCTTAAAATTGAACTGTAGTTCGTGTATTCAAAATTGAACAAAAATTAATTGATTTTATAGGGCGATTCTGAATCTGTTAAAATTGAACAATTTACAGACTTTTACGTTAAAAAATGATCTGTTTCAATTTCAAAGCCTTAGTAGTTATTAATAAATAGTAAACTTTCGATCCAAACTTCATAAACTATCTGTTGTTTCAGTCTAAAATATACCAATCTTAACGAATTCAATTTGAAAATTTTGAACCAAGAAAAAGAACAATTTTTTAATAGTCAGCAATGTTTGACTGTTCATTTGAAATGAATAATTAAAAATTGAATATTTATAACTGAACAATTTGAAACTGAATTGTTTGAAACAGAAAGCCTTGAATCGCTAATATTTCGGAGAGCTGAACTTAAACTTTGAACATTACAATATTAATTTTAATTGCTCTAATTCAAAAAAATTTTATTTGTAAGTGAAAATGTTGAATTTTTATGTGTAAATACAGATAGAAATGTATTTATTTAGAAAAGATTCGAGTAAGTTGAGGAGATATGTAGAAATTTTTAAACACAATTTTGAAGCTTTCAAGGATCTTGAAAGGTTCTAAGATAATACAAAAATTGTCTTAAGGTTCCTGGGAAAATTTTAAATTATTTTTTTTCTTTTGAAAAATTAATATTAATAGAATATTCAAGAATATTTCAAAATAAAAGCAAATTTTGATGGATAAATAAAAACTAAACAGTTATAAATTTGGAAAAAATTCGTATAAGTTTAACAGATATTTGGAAGTTTTGAACAAATTCAAAAATAATTTAAAACTCAAAAAGATGTTAAAGAAATGTAAAACAAAATGTAAATTTTTGAACATTTCAAACGAAAAATGTAGAAGCTTTTCAAGCATTTTAAGAAGTTTCAGAATAAAAAAAATGAATAAAATTCCTTGAAAAATTGAAAATGATTTTATTTTGTGAAAAATTAATTTCAAGAGAATATTTAAAAAGACTTCAAAAGGTTTCCAAAACTGTAAAGATAATAGTCTGGAAGATTTTAAGGCTATTTTTTTAATTTTGCAGGTTTTATTAAAATTTTTAGGAAAAAATCCAATAATTCAAAAAGATATTCAGAAGTTTTGAAAATTTTTCAAAAATAATATAAAATTTTTAAAGATTCCAAACAATGTAAAATAAAATGTTTCTGGGGAAACTTAAAGTGATTTTTTAGTAAAAAAAAATAGTTTTAAGAGAATGTTTCAAAAGGTTTTAAAACAAATTTTGCATCATACCTCAATCGAAACTTCGTCTTTCGATGCCTGTGGAGCTGGTCAAAAATCGAATTTTCAACACTAGGGAAGAAAGTGATAGATCAATGTAAATGGCGGTGCGAAACACATGGGCACCTCAAGTCGAATTTTCGATTATCGAAATGATGAAACATGTATGCATGACTCGGGCTGAGGCAACGATTTCACGAGTCTGATATCAGCCCTCGCTTCGCTCGGGCAGCTAACTTCACAGTCGTAAAATCGTTGCCTTCCGACCCTCGTTACGCAATATACTATTGATGAATAAATAACAATTGAACGGTAACAGTTCTTCACTTGCAAAGACTTAAAATTAAAATAATTCAACTTCTAATTTAAAAAGTGTTTAATTTAAAAAAATTGTGAACTTTCAATTTTTAATGTTTCTAACTTAAAATTGCCTAAAATGATATAATTTTGAATAAATTTGTTGATTCATTCTTCAATTTAGGGCACTGAAAGTAATATGGTGCACTTACAATGATTACAAATTTTTATTCGTTGAAACGATTACTTCAGACAAATAATTGTTTAATAACAAGAAAAAATCAGTCTCAGCCCAGATTTGAACCGGGAATATGAATATCGCAAAGAGTGGAAATAGACGCCTAAACTTTGCTGTTTAAAAGTAATCTTTTTATAGTTTATGCTCGACTTCGAAAATCTTATAAATATTTTATACTTGTTGATCAATGATTATACCATGGCATACAAGACGCTGCTTGTGAATATAAAAACATAGTTTCTATTTGAACATTTGTTAATTATGTCAATAATGCCAATAACATTAATGATTAATATAATTATATAGTTTATAACGGAAGATTCGAAGCGAAGAAATAACTTTAACATTATTACTAGCCGCCCCCTTGAGAGTGGAAGGGGAAGGGGAATTATTGGATGGCCCCCCCAAAGCCCTTCTCTGGATCCGCACCTGAATTATTAAAAACTATTCTGTCTTACATTGAGGAAAAATTGTATAAAATTTCATATTAGTGAAGTAAAGTTTGCAACTGTAAAGTCAAGCAAACTTTAAATTATGTAATTTTAATGATTCCCTTAAAATCGGTTATAGAATGAGAAATTTCGGTGAATCTTTCTAAGTGGAAAATTTATTATTTACTCAAAAGTTTGGTAAAGTTTAAAATGATTTCTAGAGAAAAATTGATTTTGGTTAGGTTATTATTTCCTCCGCATTGTATGAAAGTTTATCCGCTGTGGAAGAGATTTTCATTTTGGTACGTTAGACTTTATTCGACAGTTTGGTAAACCGACATTCGAGTCGCAGTCGCATGGCATCTCCCACCACCTCCCTAAACTTGCAGGATCGTATACAAGTATGTAGCATCTCGAAGATATTTACCATTTTTTAAATTATTAATAAGGTGTTGAATTTGTAACCTATTTATGGTTCTCGTTGGCATGTATTATTTGATAATGAATATTAGTTTTACAATTGAAAAATAAAATTAGAGTTTATTTAAGAAGGTTATTACAAAGTTGATTTCCATGGATCGAAGTTTACGCATCACTAAGGTTTAACCTTAGTGATGCCATTTCAGTGCTTGTTGCCATGTTAGTGGTTATCCTACAAAATTTTTAGTTTTTTTCTTCATTTAGTGGGATGAAAAAATTATATTTCAATGAGAATAAAAAAGCTTGGATAAAAGAAAATCCTATTTTAAAAATATCAATACTAGAAGGTTTAAACAATTAACACTCTGTTAAAATTTGAACTAAATATGAAATTTTCAATCAGAATGATTATTAGTTCTGGGTTGAGACCGTAACAGCCCCTGACGCTAGGGTAATCCCGTTGCGTCCCCTTGTGAGCCTAAGCATGACCACATAGTCCTCTCCATAGGGAGAGGACCGCAGCCACGCTGTTGGCTGATATCTCTGACTCACTGAAGCAGTAATTGCCTGTGATTGTTAGACGTTTTCCCGCAACCGCAGGTCAGTGACAAACGATGTGAGGAGCTGTCTCATTATCCTTTCCGCACAGACGACAGAGGGGACTTTCTGCAAGCCCTATCTTATGTCTGTGATATCCTAGGTTCCCATGTCCTGTAAACATTTATGTTAGGACTTTGATTTCGTTCCTCCCGAGCTTGATTATTTCCCTTGCTCGGTTAGAGTTAAGCTTTGAGCCCAAGAGTGTTTTGGCCTGTCTGCAACCAGAGACCAAATCCCACTCATTCTGATGTTCCTCAGTCAGTCAACTGTTAATTTCTTCAGTGACTGACCTGCTGGAAATACCTACAACTGGCTCGGGTCCAGTAAAATTTCTCCCTGCTGCTAGCTTGGCTAGCCTATCCGATATCTCATTGCCTTTGATACCGCTGTGTCCAGGGATCCATAGCAGAGTGACTCGGTTTTCCGTCGCTAACATATTTAGTGCCTCAAAGCATTCCCCTACTAATAGCGACGTGTTCGTTGTTCCATTCTAGGCCAATATAGCAGCCCTGCTGTCTGAGCAGATACGGATGTGACTTTCATTGTCATACTTTTTTGCCTTGTAGGCGTACTGGAGTATGACCAAAATCTCAGATTGTAGAACTGTGGCGTGGGACCCCATCTCGATTGTGAAGCCCATTCCATTCCTTCGACAATATACGCCGGCTCCTGCATTCTCCTCGTTCTTGGAGCCATCCGTAAACCAGTTGTCTCCGTTACTAGGCAGGTGTGCGTCACCGTTAACTTATTCCTCCTTCGTGGATAGGCTAACTCGATACTTCTTGTCGAAGAGGTAGCGAGTGACCGTTTTGTCCCTGGGCATGTTCAAGGTCGGCCTCCTCACAATGTCGAATGGGATCTTCACTGTTGTCGAAATCCTTCTTTCGTTTACCGAATTCAGTCTCCAGGCCATCTTTGCAGTCACGACCTTGATGGTAAGATGGAGGCGCTCTAAACCTATTAGTGCCCCCAGTGCCATCGTGGGTGTCGACTTCGAGGCTCTAGTGACGCCTCTCAAGATCAGTCCCCTGATCCTTTCCAGTCTAGACTTCACAGTGGACAGCTCGACCCTGCTTCACTAGAACACCGCCGCATAGGTTAGCCTGGGTCGCAAGATCGCTGTGTAGATCTACAAAATATGAACTTAGATTTTATTGAATTGTGTTTTTAAATTATTGTGTCAATAAATGAGATTTCGAAAAAAAAATCTTTTCACCACAACTCTTACTATAGTGTGATTTTGTAAATGTTTGTACTGGTAACAGAAAATTCAATTTCTAATTTAAACAATTAAAAATTAAAATTTTTCAAAAAACATTTTTTAAACTGAAAATTTTCATACGAAAAATTGAATAAAAATTTTTCATGAATTTGACGTCCCTATATAATTTTATTTTAGGAATTCTTTAGCTAAAATCTTTTGTGGTATTTTTAAAAATATTTTTGTACCATACAGTATAATAAAGGTTTTTGTCAAATGTACATCGTATGAATCTTCAAAGAATATATGTGAATAATTATTTAACAACAATGTTTCAAATAATTTTGTAGTTTTACTCGGTGTAGTTGAAAAAAATTTTACTTTTACAGAAATTTATATATAATTTGATTAATTATAATAACATTTTATATAATTTGTCAACTGCAGTATTAACCAAAGAGTAACTTTTTCAATTGTGCCTTGAGTTTCTACAAGACATTATGTAATTTTTGCAGTTTTAATTCAATTTGCTGATAAGGACCACCATTGTGTGCCGAAGCGTTCGAAACAATTCAATTTTTTTCAATTTACTTGACCCTAAAGCCGAAAGTGAACATCAAAATTCTCCAAGAAAGTCACAATTAATAGATAGATAAACGTTTATTTTTCAGCCTGCTGGCCTTAAAAAATTGACTTGCTTACACTTCTATTTTGACAGAATTTTCTTAAAACTAACCCATAAAAACTAACATCCATCCATTCCTTATCTCTAAGCCGCACGCTCTTATCGCCTTGCCTTCCTCGCTTCGCCTCGCTCGCATGTCCCTACTTTTTCGAATTGCCTCGCTTGCCGACCTCTGTTTTCGCTCTAATTCCTACTACTTACCTACTATTTACAATATTTACATCTTACTTATATCTACTTTCTCTCCTATTTACAATCTTTCCGTCTCCATTCCTCTTCCACGTTCCTTCTCTTCATCTCCGTCTTACCCAACACTCCCTTCGCCCATGCTACTGCCCTTTTTTCCCCCTTTTCATGCAACAATACCTCCATGTTTATCTCACTTCTTTCCACCTCCACGCACTCCTCCAAATAGTGCTCCACTCTGGCATCCCCCTTTCCACACAGTTCACACATCGTCTTCTCTCGAGAGAGCCAGAACCTATTGAAACCCTCCATGCACCCACACCTCAACCTCGCTATAAGCTCCTGACTTCCTTTCTCTCCTTTCTCACATAAATATTGCGCGCTTGCCCTTGACATAATCCACACATAGTTCCCGTTATGCCTTGACTCTCTTATTCTCTCTTCCCCTTCTGTCTTCTCTCTCTCCATGCCGTTTTGCTTAACCAAGTCATAAACCTTCCTTCCTTCCTCGTGCATCCTTCTCACTTCATCCTTCTGCTGTCCATTCATTCTAAAATACCGTTCCCTCTCAGCCTCCATCTTCCCACCCCCTCCCCTGTTCTCCTTCTCCCACCAACACTCCCTAACCAGCCTACTTCCCCCCTCTTCCAAAAATTTCTCCTCATATTTACACGCTCTGCTCCCTGCTAGAATCCCTACACTCGTTCTCCCCGTCTCCCTCCTGACAATATACTTGGGCGTGTTCCTTTCCAACCCTAGGGTCCACTTTACATACCACTCCCGCGTTCTATTTACCTCTTCACTTTCCTTCCATCCCCACACCTCTACTCCATACAATAGCACACTCATCACTAGCGAATCAAACAATTTCATTCTCCGTCCAAAATCATCTGCGAATAGCTTCTTTCCCAACCCCCACACCTGCCTCATCACCACATTTGCCCTCCTCACTGTCTCTTTTATGTGACCATCCACTCCCTTATCCCTTCCCCCTCCTTTTCTGAACCTTGGACTTTTGCGCGTTCAGCTCTAACCCCTTCTTATCCAGGTATCTTATCAACCTCTTCATCATCTCCTTTAAGGCATCCTCGCTATTTGCCAGCAACACTATGTCATCTGCATACGCTAGTGACCAAATTCTAACCCCTCCTATCATGACTCCTCCTACCACTTCGGCCTCCAGCTTACTTTCCATATCCGCAATTAAAATCGCAAAAAGCATTGGGCTAAGTGGACACTCTTGCCTTAACCCCCTATCCATCCAGAATTCCTCCAAAAAGTCATAATTAATATATAATATTTGTATACAATATATGCTAAATTTCCGACGAAAAACACTAATCTAACCTAAAGTGGTTCAAAATCCTAAGTTTAGTTTTTAAGTAAAATGATTTTTATTTGAAATAACCGATTTCTGGTAAAAAGGGTTAACATAACCTTAAATTGTTCCAAAATTGTAAAACTTCTTTGAAACCTATATCGACATTTCCAGTGAAAATCACTAGCCTAAAACCTATAATTGAACAAAAGTTTTAGTCTTCTTTGAAATCGAATTATTTTTTACTAAAAATACCGAGTACTCACTAAAAAGACCGATTTTTAGTGTAAAACACCAACATGACCTGAAAGGGTTAAAACGTTGCGAATATTCTTGGAAATGTTTAAAATATAATTTACTTTAATCAAAGTCATTGGATTTAAATTTAATGACTTTTGTGAAAAATACCGATTTCAGATGAAACACGTCAACATAAGCTATAGTTGTTGAAAAATGGTACATATTCTTTGAAATTCAATAATTTTTTATTTAAAATACTAATAATCCCCAACGAACAACACAAACATAACATAACAGAAAGTTACTAGGAATTGTAAATCTTTTTAAAAATCCAATTACTTTTCTGCAAGATGACCAATTTTTTTGCGAGAAACGTTAATATTACTTGAAACTGTTCAAAAATTTGCTATCCCATTTGAACTATAGTGATTTTTGTTTTACAATACCAGTTTTTGGTATAAAACGTGAACTTAACCTCAAATTGTTAAAAATCGAAAATCTTGATGATTTTTATTTAAAAATGCTAATTTCCAATTTAAGCAACATTACACAACCTCAAATTTTAAAAGATTTCAAGTCTTCTTCAAAATGTTCTGATTTTATAATATTTTTTTTATCCAGCGAAAAGTGCTAATATAAAACATGTATCATATTTTCAATAATTTATTAGACAATTTGACAGTTTTAATTTAATTGCTTAAAAGTAATAAATATTCAAAATGCACGACTCGTAGTAGGTAAATGTCATGTGATTTTCATTCAATTACAATTTATTAAAGCTCATTCTGCTCCTTGAAAGGTCCTTTAAAATTTTATTCATCACGTTTTTACTAAATATTGTATAGTAAATTGTTTTATTTGAAACACAAATAAATAAAAGTAATTGCACGTATAATTTCCATAAATAATATGTATGTATGTATGTATATTTGAACTCTCCCTTTTACGGGTTCGAGGGCCTCCGCTCCCTGTACATATATTTACATTTCATCCTTAGTCTACCTTAACCGCTACTTATTTTCTAATCCAACGCCTTACATAATAACAATCATATTAGTACTACACTTAGACTACAGACAATGAGCGATCTTCCCGGGCTTCCGTTTTCTTTTACCATCAAATGCATTTTCACCGATTTAACCATTTTAAATTTTCACAAGTTACTTTCCTTTACACAGGATTGCCCGTTTGGCTCTGCCCTGCTCTCTTGCTTTCTCTTATTTCTTCCAGTTTTTTCATCCACATCACTCCCTGTCCATCTTCCTCTCCTGTACACCTCTCTAACACATGTGCCCATGACTCCACTTCGTACCCACATACTCTGCACAGATTGTCCTCTTCATCAAACCAATATCTACAAGCTCTCACTCCTTCTCCCATTCTAAACCGCATCACCCTATTCCATTTGTCTTCCTTTTTCATCTTTTGCAAATATTCTGGTTCCGTCAGCCCTTTGACCATCATATACCATCTATTGTACTTCGAATCCATAATCTTTCTCCATCTCTCTTCTCCTTGTCTTAATAATAGCTCTAATTCAATATTCTGCCAATCCAGAACCCCTTCCTGTATATCACAAACACTCCTCATTTTTTTCCTTCTTCCTCCCATTTTGAATTTCCCCAATTGCCTCTCGTCTCCTTGTTCCGAACTTCGTCCAAGCATACTTGTGCTATTCTACTCCCCTCTCCCCTTTTCAGCTTCTCTTCAAACCTCCAGGCTCTCTTAATTTGTCTAGTTACCATTTTTTCCCTTCCTAGTTCTTCCCTTATCATGTATCCTGGGCAACTCCAACTAACTCCCATTACCCATCTCAGAAATCTCTCATGCATGCTTTCCACTTTCCTATGTTCCTTCCATCCCCAAACCTCCACTCCATAACACAACACCGCCCAAACCAACGCATCAAACAACCAAACCCTCATTCTCCAATCGTCCTTGAACCTTCTCTTTCCTATACCCCATACTTGGCCCATTACTTTACTCGCACTTTCGATTCTTTTCCTCACCTGCAAATCGTTTCCCCCTCCTGACTCAATCCAAAAGCCTAGGTAACAGAACTCCTCCACACTTTCCACTGTTTGTCCGTTCATCTTCCAAACGTAACCTATTTTGGTCTTTCTATTTCTGAAGCACATCACCTTGGTCTTCCCTACGTTCACCGTCAGTTCGTTTGTTCCCACGTACTCTTCGAAAATTCTTATCATTAGGTTCATCCCCTTCTCATCGTCTGCTATTAGAACTACGTCGTCCGCGTATGCTAGTGAGTATAGTTTGCTATTACCCAGTATCGTCCCCCCTTTCCCTTTCTCCTTCAGCTTCTCCTCTAGGTCTGCCAGCAGCAAATTAAAAAGTAGTGGACTCAACGGGCACCCTTGCCTTAGACCTCTTCCTGTCCAGAAAACCTCCCCTTTATCCTCTCCACCAACCCTTCTTCTATTCCCCTCTCTTTCATTGCCTGCCATAGCACTTTTCTATTCACTGAGTCAAAAGCTGCTTTGAAATCTACAAACAAAGCGACTAATTTCCCTCTTTTTCTCCCTAAGTTTCTGTTAACCAAGTAGTTGAGTACGTAAATATTGTCTATTGTCCCCATCCCTTTTCTAAATCCCGTCTGGTTGTGTGGGATACTTTGCTTCTCTTCTATCTGATTCTCTAACCTTTTTCTTAGAATTTCTGTGTATATTTTATAGCCCCCTTGCATGAGAGTGATTCCCCTGTACTCTTCTACCTTCTTACCCTCCCCTTTCTTAACAAGCGGAACTACCAGCCCTGCCATCCACTCCTCCGGCCACCCTTCTCCTTTCCAGACCTTGTTGCATATCCTCCACATCACCTCCCTAATTCCTTCTCCTCCATACTTTATCGCTTCGTTCTCCATACCATCCTCTCCTGTGGCCTTGTTTCTTTTCAGTCTATCTATCGCCTCATTCACTTCTTCTCTTGTTATTTCGTTCGCTTCCTCCATTTCTCCCTGGACTCTCTTTCTATTTTCCCCTTTGATCCTATTTTGTTCTCCCCCTAGCAGACCCTTAAAATAATCCGTCCATTCATCCATTTCTATTTCTTCATTCACGCCCTTCCTTCCTCCTCTTTCCCTGTTTATCACATCCCAGACCCTACCTTCTTTGATTGCTTTTTCCACTTGTTCCTTGTATTTCTCCTTTCCCCTTTGCTTTTTCCCTTCCAGCATCTTCTCATGTTCTCTTTTTCTCCTGTTGTACTCCGCCTTCTCTATTTCTCCTTTCCTCCATTTTCTTACAGATTCTTTCATTCTCTCCTTACTCTCCCTGCATTCCTCGTCCCACCAGCCTCTCTTTCCCTCTTCTCTTCCTTCTTTT
This sequence comes from Andricus quercusramuli, assembly GCA_932178445.1. Classification (NCBI taxonomy): domain Eukaryota; kingdom Metazoa; phylum Arthropoda; class Insecta; order Hymenoptera; family Cynipidae; genus Andricus; species Andricus quercusramuli. The sequence goes on from CAKNXH010056184.1 coordinate 51,848, forward strand.
GTACCTATCTCATCCTTCACCTTCTCAATCGACCCTTTCAACCTTTTAATTAACGAGTCTACACCCTCCTCCTTTTCATATCTAACATTCTCCTTTTCCATCTTCTGTTCAAACATTTTTAATTTATCTACCCCCCAGACTCCCATTTTCGTGTTCCTTTCCCCCCCTCTTTCCTTTCTCCCTTTGCCACGCTTATGGACGCCACCTTTCAGTGTAGCTATTACTGGGAAGTGTTCTGACCCTATCTCATTCCCTACATTCATACTGCATATCATATTACTCATTCTTTCTTCCGCCAGGATGTAGTCTATAATTGTTTCTCCCTTACCTATAAATGTAATCTCTCCTTTCTCATCTCCTTTCATGTTGCCATTACATATAAACCATCCGGTTTCTCCTATTATGTCTAGTAGCCTCCTCCCCTCCCGGTCTATCTCCCTATGTTTGGAGCTCCTTATATATGCCTCCTTTTCTTCATCCCAAGTCCCTCCCCCTTGCTCGCCAGTCCAGGCATTTAAGTCACCTCCTATCAAAACCAATTCTTCCTTCTTTTCCTCCATCCACCTCCTCATTACTCTCCAACCTTCCTCTTCCCCTCTTCTTCTATATACACAAACTACCGCTATTTTGACTTTCCCTATTATAATCCTTCTTACCATTGTTCCCTCCTTTTCTTCCCTGTCCTCCTCTGTTTTCCCTTCTACTGCCAATTCTTTTCTCACCCCTGATACCATGCCGCCCATTCCTCTACCTTTAACGTGTTCCTTTCTTGCTTCTTGCATTGTCCACACATACCCTTTAGGTAACAACCTTTTCATCCCCTTCCAATCCTTCTCATCCGCCCAGGTTTCACTCATCATAATCACATCCCACTTTTCTAACTCCCGCCAGAAACCTTCATTCTTGTTCTTCAAGCCTGACACATTCCAGAAAGCTATTTTCACTTTTTTCTCCTCCCTTCCCTCCCCTATCCTCCTTACCTCTCTTCCGCCTTGCTTTTCGGAAACCCCTCTGTTTGCTCTCTAGCCTCTTTTGCATCTTCCTTCCTTCTACCTTTCTCAACTCTTTTTCCCCTTTTCCTTATTTCTTCTACTTCCTCGTCCCAGACCCACTCCTCCCCATTTATCCATAGTCTGTCTCGCCCTATCCATACCATGCATCCCTTTTTCCTCTCTATCCATGCTCTCTGTTCTATTTGCCATCTCCTTTTCCTCTCCCTCCAAGTCAAATCCTCTTCAATTCTCTCCCTTCTTCCTTTCAATAATTTTTTGTTCTCCATAATTTTCTTTTTCTCCTCCTCACTCCCTACTTTTACTACAAACATTCCTTCTTTTCCTTCCTTCATCATTCCTAATCTCTTAACTCCTTCTACCCTTACCCGAATTCCAATATCTCTCAGCAGATTTTTGACTTCAATTCCCCCTGTTTCACTCTCTGTTACCAATCCCTTGACTACTATGTTATTTTTCCTCTTCGCCGTTTCTTCCCCTTCCAATCTTCTTTCGATCTCACTCAGTCTCTTCTTCATTCTTTCATTCTCATTTTGCACGTTATCACTCCCTTCTACTTTTTCCGCACTTTCTGTTCTCTTCCCCACATGCTCATTCCTAACTTCTAATTTACTTAACCGTTCTTCCAGTTGTTTTATCTCCCTATTTGTCTGTTCGTCAATCTCTCTCTGTCTATTCTCTATGGCCTCTAGTTTACCCCATACCTTGTCTTTCTCCTCTTTCCAGAGTATATCCCACTCTTCCCACTTTTCTCTTACTTTTCTCACTTCCCCCCTAACTTCTTTCCCCTGCCTATTCATAGCTTCCAGACTCTTCCTTGTTTCCTCTCTAAACCCTTTTATGAGGGCTGCTAGCTGCTCAAACATTTCCCCATCCCCCCTATCTCTGTCTGGTGTTTTTCGTTTAATCTTCACTTTCTTGTTATCCTTGTCCCTTTCAGAATCCTCTTCTCCTTCCTCTCTTTTCCTTTTATCTTCCCCTTCACTGCTAGTCACGTTCCCCTTTTTGTGCCATTCATCCAGACTCCTATTCGAGCCCGCGCTACCTAGTCTGTTGAAGCGCTGTAAGTTTGAAGGTCTCCCGCGTTTCTGGCTCGTGCCTGCACCCCTTCCCTCAGCTGAGCCGACCCTGGTCGGTGTCTCGAACTTCTCGTCATCGCTACTGTCAAAATCTCCCTTCTCCCCACTAACCGCGCTCAAAACCTCGTCCGCTCTTGCTTCTTCCTCTCCCTGCCCTCTGGCGCCCGTTTGCGGACTTCTTACCGTCGGCATCCCAATATCCAACCTTACCCACTGTTCCACAACGCTACCCTCTCTTCATCTGCCTACCTCTTGCCCCCCTTTCCCGAAAACTAATTTCTACACCTAACCTCAAAACAAAATTTGCACGTTTCAACTTTCCTTTCTCACAACTTATTTCCACCCTTTACACACTTGCCTTCACTCACCCTTCTTCCTTTACACCTGCTCTCCGCACTCACTGCCCTTTCTGCACCCACACACGCTGATTCCCTTCACCAAAGCCAAAAAACGCAACACTTGACACAAAAGAGTTCTCTCACGATCGGTACCGAAAACGGAAGCCATTTCCATAAATAATAATTAAGTAATAATTTCCATAAAAACGAGACGAATATAAATGTAAAGAAACTTTGAAAGAATGGAATGAGCTTTTGTAAATTAAAATGGAATGCAAATGACGTATTTTGCCTAAAGCAGATGCAAAAAAAAGAAATAGTTATGCAAATAACGATTGTGAAAGGATATATACAAATTCGAACCGATAGTGGGGTTTTTTCTCGATAAACTGTGATCAATCATGCGAAAATTTAAATCTTTGTATTCGATTACATCCTGTTATTGTGTTAAATAGTTACAAAATAAAAATAAACTAAACATTTTGTATACAAATAACACTGCGATAATGTAAAATCCATTTGTTGAAAGAAAATAAATAAAAATCCATACACTAGCACATACGGTTTCGACAGCAATCTATTTTTGACGAGCTGTATCTCGAAAAACATTAACTTTTTCAAAGATTTGTTTATTGATATCTCTAGAGCAGCATCAAATCTCAAATGAAATTTATCTTTTTTTTTATCCTTTGATTTTGGAGATGATTTTTTTCTCTTTCCTGAAAAATTTATCTATTTATTATTTATTTATATGTTGAAGAGCATCAGTCTTAAAAGTGTTCAAAGAGAGACAAAGTTAAGTGAATCACATCCTGTGTAAAGTTCTTTTATATAGATTTTATATAGATCTTATAATATAAATCTTTTTACGAAAACTTTATTCACGGCACTGGTCGTTTATCACAAGCGCTGAATCAATTCCTCTAGTTAGTATATAAGAAAGTTCCAAATTTCACCTCTCGATGTGAAGCGTGCGTCTGCGTAGTTACGTCGAAAGCGTCTTATATGTGTAGTATTATATTAGGCTTATTCATGTGTGGATTATATGTGTTAATTAGTTGTAGGTATCGTGATTGTATTTTTGATGAAATTGTCTTCTGATTGGATGTGACTGACTAATGTGTATGTAGATGTATGCTGTCCATTGTGTATAAGAGTTTTTTTTTATTCATAGAAGCTTACGGTTTACCAAACTGTCAGTTAAAGTTTCTCGAGCGTCCGTGATTCCTTCATGCCTTTTCTGTAAACCCACTTACATTTTCTACTGAGCCCTCGACCGCGTTTTACCCAACAGTTCAGTAATCTTTATCTAAAGTTTCATATATTTTATATTTACATGCATTAAAATTTCAACTACGAAGTACAGTATTAATCAAAGTACATTTCGGAAGATATTCCTATCAATTTGTCACACTTCCATGTTTGTGAATGAAGTGTCACCGAATTTCGTTTTACCGAACTAGAAATAAAACTTTATCGAAGTGTTCATATGTCCCAAGTTGACCCAACTGAGTTTGGTAAATTTTCTCGAGCTATATTTCTCCGTGCGATTTCCATTGTGAGTGACGTTTGATTTTACCAAACTTACATCCGGCATAAAATAACGGCGCAAATTTTGAATTAAGAATTGAGATTGTCTGAATTTTAATTTCGCGCCGTTATTTTATGCCAAATGTTGTTTAGGTAAAATTAAATTTTTTTCACATGGTGAAACGGGGATTACGGCGGATCGCGTTTCGCGTAAATAGAGTTTAGGTTCTAAGTGGCTATTCGGAAGAATAAAAATGATGTCAAATGGCGATTCAGCAAAATAAAAGCACAGTGGCTATTTTGCACGCTACACATACCTCCTAATACAATTTTCACCTCCTCGGCAGTGATAGGTAGGCATTCTTCCTCAGCACAGCTCCTTGAAGCCATTCATGTTCTTTGAGTCTTCTTTCACAGGATGTTGGACTTCGTAGACTCCTCCCCAAAATGCTTCGACCTTCTCTAATTTGGGCGGATGTTGGTCAGTAACTAGAGGATCTTGGAAGAGACGAGATGGGTCAGAGAAAAACTGCTGATTTTCTCTGAACCACCTATCCCTCCGCTCTAGACTTCTCCTACGGTCAGATAGCATCCGTATTCTGTCAACAATATGCTGCCTGATGGTCAGCAGCTTTGACTTGTCAAGTGTGTGATAACGGATCCGCAGTTTGTGCGCGAACTATCAAACTTTGGCGTTGAAATTCCTGCCAAATGTTATGTAGTCAATCACACACTGAATGCGGGACGCGTACTGTCTCGCCCAGCCTATCTTTGTGGTGAGTTGATGCATCCGTCTTTTGGTCTTATGATCAGCCGTTGGGTTTGTTTTACGGTTAGTATCCACCAATGATATCGCTGCATTATACACACCACAATTGATAGACCAGAGGTCTGATTCTTCGGAAAAATCTTCACGAAACTAGTCATCCAGTTCAGCCAGATCTCTGGGCTTGAGAGAAACCTGGATGTTGATGATTCTCCGAGTCCTGAAGCATCGCTCTTCCTCTATTGGATGCCTGCTCGCGGTTGATCTCATGTCAGTGTCACGTCTCTTTCTCTGTTGCCGGCTTGTTCTGGCTGCGGTAGAGTAGGCTCTCCGCTTAAATCGCATTTTAACCTGAGGTTTTTGACATGGTTTCGCAGACGTTGATGCGTAAAGTGCAATAGCTCTGGGTATTTCTCGTACCAAAGAGCATGCAGTCGTGCCATGTAACCTTCTCGTTCAGGGGCCATACTGGTATCGTGATCTTCTAGTAGGTCGTCATTGAGTCGATTCGTCCACCTAAAAGTCCCGAATTTCCGCCGGTTCATCGCATTGACTCCTTCTTGATTGGCTCCCCCAACTCTAGGGTAATTGACATTGTTGTCCGACCTATTGTCGGGAGCCCTTAGCGTTCGATTGTTTTGAAACGCACTTACAACAACTATGCTTGGTGTTATCATTGCTGTTCCCAAGAGAAGCTAGGGGAAGGAGTTCGTCCATCCTTGTAGAGCCCGCATGCAAGGATAAGGCGGCATACTCACCCAGGAGCCATCCAGCTTTCGCCATGGTTTTCACGCCTCCACTTGGGGGTTAATTCCTTCGGGACCACCCCTGGACAATTTTCCGCGACTGCTTATCAATTAGTGTAACCACATTCAGTAGAAACCCTTGGTACAGGGTAAGGACAACCGCAGGATTTCGCCGGGAGTGGGTGCTAATCTGAAAAATTGCACCGCCTCCCAGCGAAATCACGGTAAAATTTCAGCTGTAACCACGTCTCACGACCGTGAGATAGGTGGTTACAGTCTGCGATGAATTCAATACGATGATCCGGCAAAAGTCTCGTGCACCCTGAGGACACGGAGCGACCCAAGGACTACCGCCTTCTGCATTTTCCCTGCAAGTGTCTCAGCATTTTGTTGACACACAGGGATGCTTCTCAGGCTATTAACCAGTGAAACTTTGGCACCTCCAAGAGCTCCGATGATCAAGACGATTAGCTTAACAGAATATTCGGGGTATAACCGTCGCAACTCCCTCATGAGATCTTTATACCTCTCTTTCTTTTCTTTTTCCTTGGCTGTGACGTTTTTGTCAGCTGGTGCCGAAAATTCAATAACGAACGTGGTTCGTTTCTCGAAGTCAAGGAGAACTATGTCAGGCCTCGAGTGGGCAACAGAAACAATTGTCGAGAATATGGAGTTCCAGTATATACGGCACTTCTCCTTTTCGACAATTGACTCTATTTCCCTAGGAGCGTTTAGCGGAGCGTTATTTGGGCCAATTCCGTAAGATTGACAGAGATGGTAATAAAGCACCCATAGTGCTGCATTGTGCCTTTGGATGTAGGTCGTTCCCGCATGAGTTGGACAACTAGATAGTATGTGCCCTAGATTCCCGGGGTGTGCATGACACGCTCTGCAGCTGTCATCGGGAATATCTTGGCTCAAAATGTGGCGACGGTATGCTAGAGTGGAAATAACACCGTCCTGACATGCCAAAATGAAACCCTCCGTGCTCGACTTCAATCCGGATGATTTAAGGAAAGCATACGTTAGCTCATACGACATCGACTGATTCTCCACATTTCTGTGGAAGATGCCGTGCATCTTCTTGTCGCGGAGGTCCATTTGCAACTATATGTGCTGTACCCAGAATAATCCTGTTGTGAAGACATTCAAGATTCAGTATTCCGCGACCACCTAGGCGGCGTGAGATGTAAAGTCGCGGAACAGAAGACTTAAGGTGCATGCTTTTGTTCATGTGCAACACCTTTCGCGTCCCGATATCAAGGGATCTGAGCTCGTCCTTCGTCTACAGAATCACTTCAAATGAATAGAGTACTACCGGGACGGCAAGCATGTTCGTTGCAGATACTTTGTTCTTAGCCGACAGTTCAGAAGAACAAATCTGCCGGATGAGACGCTTGTATCTGCTTCGGAGAGTATCCTTTCTAGATGTCACGTCCTGAATACGGCTCTGTGGCACGCCCAGGTATGTATGGGTCTCTCCAGCGCTAAGGTGTCGTATAGCGCTTCTGTCGACGAGCTCAGGGTCTTCGGGGATGCCATTAAGTTTTCCCTTCTTCATATTAACCGTGGCGCATTTCTCTAACCCGAACTCTATTCCAATCTTTTGAGTGTACCCTTTGACAATGTTTATAGCTCGATGTAGTTTCTCTTTATTTCTAGCATAGAGCTTAAGATCATCCATGTAAAATACATGAGTTACCTTATGCTTCCGATTTCCAGGTTTGCCGCAGAGGTACCTTTCGGAATGGCGAAGTGCGAGAGATAGTGGCAATAATGTGAGGCAAAAGAGGAGAGGGCTCATGGTATCACCCTGAAACACACCTCTCTGAAAGGTGATACTGTTAGTGATCACACGATATTTTCCAGATAAGATGGTAAATCTGGTTTTCCAAAGCAGCATTAATCTCTCTGTGCATCTCACGATGTGTGGATGAACCTTTAAGCTTTCCAACAGACAGATGATAAGTCT